>JBBPBX010049549.1:0-12288 GCA_038048925.1 Garcialebias charrua
ATTGCCATGGTTCACATGCAGATGGGTGAGACGACAATTTGCCATCCGGTACATGTGTCTACGGTGGACTCCTGCCCATTTCTGGTCGGCCAAGATTTTATAAGTCGCTTTGAAGCGATTATAGATTATGGCAGTCAGACAATGTGGGCCACAGTGAGCAGTCCTCTGCCAATCGAGGTGCCTCCCCAAGGTCAGGACACTGACTGTCTAACAGCAGGTACCGCTGAGGTAAAAAGGGATTCCCCAACCGAGACCACAGACCCGGTAAGTGATCCTTCATGTACAGGTGAGACAGAGGAGACTCAACAATTGGACCGGACTCTGGCCCAACACGGGAACCTCCTCTATGAGCTGACACCTTCAGCACTCATTGACCACTACCTACCACCGGTAGAAGAAGGTGTGGAGATCCAAGAGTCCCACACCGATGACGCTGTACTGTCCTGTGGGGCAGGTAATTCGGCAAACAGCCAAGCTTTCAGTGAAGTCTTGGTTCAAGGACATCTGAGCCCACGTAGTGGCAGTCTACAACACGCTGACAGTCACTTGGACTTCATTGTTACTGATTTTGAGGACCCCGCCTCGAACAAAAGGGGGGTGAACCCACACTTCCTACCACAGGTAGAGGACGGTGTAGAGGTCCGAGGATCACGCACCGAGAACGCTGTGCTGTCCTCTGGGACAGGTAATTCAGTTGTCAGCCAAGCTTTCAATGAAACCTTGTTTCAAGAGCATTTGAATCTAGAACTACTCAGCAATGACATAGTTCTTACGGACTCAAAGAGCACCTCTTCAATCATGAAGTGGGAAGACGTACACCACAACGACAGTGACCCGTCGCAGTATGACCAGTCAGGCACACTTGCGACTGCGCCAACGGTTGTGACACACCTGTATTACGCAGAAAGAGGTAAACGTACAGAGATACGTTGGCCGAAACCTATAAGGTTCCTGTACAAGGTCCCCATAAACTGCGCGAACAGCTTAAACTAAACAATGGCATCCTAACTCGTGCCCATGGACGGACGTCCACACCCGTGCGCGTGGTCCCTCATGACCACAGGGGGGTGATGTTAGGTCATGCCCATGTCAAGGACAAAGATTTCAATAACCCCACAAACGACAAAGATCTCGCAAACTCAAAGACTTCATGGGAAAAGAAGGTCGTCCAAGCACAGGATAGTAAATAAACTAAACAGTTTAAACTATACTAGTTGCGAAAAGAAACCGTTCCAACTAGAACTTAGAAACGCTAAGCATGAGATCGATAGGCGGATAGGTGCAGCGTCGGCAGTGAAGCGGGTGCTGTACCGGTCTGTCGTGGTGAAGAGAGAGCTGAGTCGAAAGACAAAGGTCTCGATTTACTAGTCGATCTACATCCCTAACCTCTATATTTATGAGCTTTGGGTTGTGACCGAAAAACGAGATCATGGATACTATGATCAAAATGAGTTTTCTCCGCAGGGTGTCTGGACTCTCCCTTAGAGATAGGGTGAGAAGCTCAGTCATCTGGGAGGGACTCGGAGTAGAGCCGCTGCTTCTCCACATCGAGAGGAGCCAGTTGAGGTGGCTCGGGCATCTGGTTAGGATGCCTCCTGGACGCCTCCCTGGTGAGGTGTTCCGGGCATGTCCCACCGGGAGGAGACCCAGAGGAAGACCCAGGACACGCTGGAGGGACTGGCCTGAGTGGCTGGGGAGAGGGAGGTCTGGGCCTCCCTGCTTGGGCTGCTGCCCCCACCACCTGACCCCGGATAAGCGAAAAAAAAATGGATGGTGTTATTTCATTTGTAAACACTAGGGGGAGTAATATGCTACCTGTAACTGTCTCCACGCCCATAAAGACCAGGTGTAAAAGTGCACAGGGGAGATGAGTTATGAAAGAGGCAAACATTGTTTTCACCATGTAAGGTGTATTTCTGAATGTGTAAATCATGTATGTAAGTAAATGGAAGTGCAAGGAGTGTGCTTGGAACCTTTTTGCATCATCTAATCTGAATGAAATACGGAACCTCGAAATGGAGGCAAGTAATGCATGGACTTTGTTAAATGATAGAAAATAAATAACCATTTTACAACAAGGATCTGACACTTATTTGGCACGCATCAGAACAGCTGTCAACTCATCACCCGTGGCGATCAAGCTTTAAAGGTACAGTATGCAGTTTCTGTAGAACTGCAGAACTTAGAAATATTTTCAACAGGCAAAGCATTCTGATCCCGCTCTGCCCCCTTGTGGTCTGTTAAATTTCAAATTCAAGCTCTGTTTTTATTGGCTGATTCAAATTCAAGCTCTGTTTTTATTGGCTGGTTACAAACTCTGTTTTTATTGGCTGGAAAATGGTGGGTCACCTTTTCTTTTTAGAAATGCTTATTTACCACCTGGAGAAGCAAGGGGACAATATTTTTTTTTTTTTTTTCAGAGATTACCTGGCTAACATCAGTCTGTCAGGAGGTAGTGACAGAGTGAAGAAATATGTTCATAAAAAAAGCTACATACTGCAGCTTTAAAGGAAAAGTTTGGCTCCACACAAACATTCAAGGTCCTGTAGCCTCACAACAAACTGCTCGTTACAAGCAATACAGCTACCCATTGCTGAAGGATTTTAATTGTGATTGTTTTGTTTTGTTTTGTAGTTTTCCAGATGAGTGCATTTCTTGACTGAAATTGAACAGGGAATGAAAGAAAACCTTAATGGTTTTGGTGCAAGATATTCAAGTAGGTAGGAGTTAAAGTGTGTAAGACAAGAGCAAAACAAGACACTTCAACATGTGACTGCTGGTGGAATCAAACCCCCAACTCTCCCATTGGAGGAAGACTATTCTAACCACTCAGCCACAGCTGCCCTATGAACAGACGGATGACTTACAGGCAGAAGGATAGAGATTATTTCCAATTTCCCCTTTTTACTACACAACGAGGGACAAAAACTATCTTCTTCAGAGCAGTTTCTGACAAGTTTCATGTTTATCTTACCTTCTTCTGTGGTTCGAACCAGCAATGTGCGGCTGTCCCGGCCTTGGAATTCATCAAAATATGGGCGAATCTTTAACTCATACTCGGTTCCTTTAAGCAGGCTGCCGAGGACGGTGCTCCGCTCTGAGGGGGAGTTAATATCTTGAAGGAGCCAGGTTCCCCCACTGGGGCGGTAAAAAAGGCGGTAGCCCTGGACATATGGAGACTGACGATCAACCTAAAATAAAATAAATAAATAAAAACAATCATCAACAAAAGGGTCAGCAGTGGGGTAAGAAAAGAGTTAAGAAAATAAATAAATAAATAAATAAATAAACAAACAAAGCCTTTGCATTCCTTGAAGACCTGTACTTCGCCCACTGCCTTTCCTGTCAGTTTTAGACTAAGAGCAAAATACGCACCGGTGTATACGCTTTGTCCAATTATTAACAATAAACAAGAAAAAAATTGTACATAATACGCTTCAGTGTTTAATTTGCGTCATCGCCACGCGACGCGTCAGCGGCGCCTCATTTGCCCTGATTAAGATGGCGGCGACAGAAGCAAGCGAGTACGAAGAACTTCACAAGGAAACACGGTAAAAACAATTATTTCTTTGCGAGAAAAAATATATTTCTTAGCTGACTTCATAGCAGACGTGCTCCTGAGCTTAACGACATGTTCAAATCAGCTGGATTAAAAAAAAAAGGTTAGCCGAATTTTAGGCAGGAGGTTCGGACCGGACGCTTTGTTTCTTTAAATTTAGCTAAATGAACGCTTAAAAAAATATATTTCTTAGCTGACTTTATAGAAGACTCCTGAGCTTAACGAAATGTTCAAATCAGCTGGATTTTTTTTTTAAAGTTCACCGAATTTTAGGCAGGCGGTTCGGACCGGACGCTTTGTTTCTTTAAATTTAGCTAAATAAACGCTTAAAAAATATATTTCTTACCTGACTTTATAGCAGACAGTCCCCTGAGCTCAACCAAATGTGAAATCAGCTGGATTTAAAAATCTGCGGTGTGGTTTATGAGTTACGGTATCTTGCTAACAAAAACAGCTACATCCATAGCAAGGGGCGGGCAGCGACAGAGTCAGTCCGACCAGAGGAGGCTTTTTTCGGACACATGAGCTAGAAACGTCTGGAAGTGGCCCTCTTCCTCTTCGCTCTCTGAGTCCTCTGCTGCTGCCCATAGCGCCCATAGCGGCCGAAACTGGTACTGCACCATTTTTGCCCAAAATGTAAAACGGCGAATCAGAGCGAAAAATGGGTCTAAAAATATGGGGAAAAAATCCATAAATAATACGCTTCGGTGTTTAATACGCAGGACATTCAAATGAGCAAAAAAAACGCGTATTATACACCGGTTTTTACGGTAATTGTTTTTAAGTGTTAATCTTGTAAAGTCCTTCAGTGCAGCTCCTGTGGCCGCCATTTGCGTTTACGGATTTTTCCAATTTATTGGACATATTGGACTAAAGCGACTTAAAGGCCGGAAAACTTCACTTCCGCTCTCGGCAAAGCAAGTCGCATATCTTTTTGCTCCTATCCTCCCTAAGTTTTCCTCCTCCCTGCTTGCTATTTTGTCTCGTCCGTGACTCTTCAGCGCTCACTCGAACCAATTTGCGATGGATTTAATAAATTGGGCTGTTTCATCTATAGATGAGATTTTTTCCACGAAGCGGACCGGGCCAGGAGAAGCGGTCTGCCCCTCTGACACGCACGCTGTCGGATACATGATGGACTCGTGGGGACAGTGGCAACCCATGTGTTNGCAGCGACAGAGTCAGTCCGACCAGAGGAGGCTTTTTTCGGACACATGAGCTAGAAACGTCTGGAAGTGGCCCTCCTCTTCCTCTTCGCTCTCTGATTCCTCTGCTGCTGCCCGTAGCGCCCATAGCGGCCGAAACTGGTACTGCACCATTTTTGCCCAAAATGTAAAACGGCGAATCAGAGCAAAAAATGGGTCTAAAAATATGGGAAAAAGTCCATAGATGATACGCTTCGGTGTTTAATACGCAGGACATTCAAATGAGCAAAAAAAACGCGTATTATCGACCGGTTTTTACGGTACCTGGCAGCTTAGCCCAGCGGGTAGGAATATTGTCCATTGTGAAAGCTTGCATAATCTGTTAACATGGATTCACTCTAAATACAGGTTAGTCTCATTGAGTCACAGGAACTCATTTACAAGACAGACCTGTTTTAGACAGACAACATATAAAGTATATCAGTTGAAGATGAACAGTGAATGAATATTTTCTCGGTTTAACCTCCAAAGCCGTACAGGGTTCGACCCTGTCTCTTCAGGGCATACACCATGTCCATGATGGTCACGGTCTTCCTCTTGGCATGCTCGGTGTAGGTGATGGTGTCACAAATTACGTTCTCCAGGAACACCTTCAACACATGAATGTGTGTGTAGTATAGTGCTGTATGAATGTGTGTGTAATAGAGTGCTGTATGAATGTGTGTGTAGTAGAGTGCTGTATGAATGTGTGTGTAGTAGAGTGCTGTATGAATGTGTGTGTAGTAGAGTGCTGTATGAATGTGTGTGTAGTAGAGAGCTGTATGAATGTGTGTGTAGTAGAGTGCTGTATGAATGTGTGTGTAGTAGAGTGCTGTATGAATGTGTGTGTAGTAGAGTGCTGTATGAATGTGTGTGTAGTAGAGTGCTGTATG
Source organism: Garcialebias charrua (assembly GCA_038048925.1). NCBI lineage: Eukaryota > Metazoa > Chordata > Actinopteri > Cyprinodontiformes > Rivulidae > Garcialebias > Garcialebias charrua. The sequence continues at coordinate 5,637 of JBBPBX010049549.1, forward strand.
AATGTGTGTGTAGTAGAGTGCTGTATGAATGTGTGTGTAGTAGAGTGCTGTATGAATGTGTGTGTAGTAGAGTGCTGTATGATTGTGTGTGTAATAGAGTGCTGTATGATCGTATGATCGTAGATCAGACTGTAGCTACGATTCACTCTGCCACAGCAGGCCAGACAGCAAATGGCAGGTTTGGTGATTTCTTGGATGTTTTCATGGAGTACTTTACAGTGGCGCTTGGTGCCTCTTTTACTAAGACCTTTGTCACTGTTTCCTCTTCTGGACATGACTGATAAATGGGTTACTTTCTGAGGGTTTCATTAAGTGTTTTATGAGATCATTGCTAACAAAAAACAAGACGGAATCTGAGTTATGTCAAGGTTTCAGGTAAAGATGTTGCACTCAGAACATAAGTTGGGGATGATGATCATCCAGTTTCGGCATAATATCTGTAAGATTTATGGCCATTGTTGTGTTTTCTATGGTCAGTTAGCTGTAGTGGCCATCTTAAATTTTGTTGAGTTTAAAATGTAGATATACCTATAACCCCACTGATTACGTTATAAAGTTTAATTTAAAATGGAAAAGTTTCAAATAAACGGTTCAGAGATATTTTCCTAACAGACATAGTTGATTTCTATAGTTATTAGCAAAGCTATAAATACAAATATGTTCAAACTTGTGTTGTGGTCAGTTTGTGGATGAGAATCATTCTAATTACTCAAAATATCTCAATATCCATAAAATTTGTTGAAATATATACATTTTTGTGATTACTACATTTGCTTATAGCTGTTGTGGCCATCTTGAATTGAGTTGACTCCAAAGGTTAATCAGTTGTAGATGAAGACACTGCAACCATTACTTTCTGAGAGTATTTGACTCGCAAATGGAGACTAAAGGAGAACAGAGCTAACACATAATGACCCTTTTGGCTTTGACAAGAAAGATCCAAGCCTCTCACCGTCCAGGACACTCGGATGTTTGCTGCTTTTAGCATGACGGGATCTTGAAGCTGAACCATGACTTCTCCCAGCTCCCTCTGCACCTGCCTGTGGTCCACACCCTGACCTGTGGGACTCACATCTGAGGAAAAACACACCAGATTCACGTCTCACTTCAGAGTTTGCTGAGTGAACACACACTTCAGAAGGTGTGAGCTGGGGCACAGACCCACCTTGTGTTCTGACAGGCTCAGAAATGGGGCTCGGGTCACTCAGACCGTAGGCGTTCACAGCTCGAACGATGAACAAGTACACAGTGTTGGGAAGAAGCTCACTGACTGTGTGTGTCTCCATCTTGACCATGTCAGCTACAGTCTGCCACGTGCTGCCTGCTGCCTGGCTGTGAGAGGACAAAGGAAAAGTTGGTTTGATTTGTAAATCAAAACTAAGAATTTGTAAAATAATTGGAACATTTTCAAGAAAAATGTAGCTGCTGCCTAAAACTCCAACATACATTTTTAATATTATAAGCTCAGAAAAATGCTGACATTTTGATTTATGAAGCATCATCAAAACAAACTTTAAAGCTGCTACACGTGGCTCATTATAGTGGCTGTAGTGATCAAACACCTGTCTGTCACCACCTGCCTGCAGAGTTAAACAGAAACAGACCATGAATGTATGTGTAGTAGAGTGATGTATGAATGTGTGTGTAGTAGAGTGCTGTATGAATGTGTGTGTAGTAGTCCTGTATGAATGTGTGTGTAGTAGAGTGCTGTATGAATGTGTGTGTAGTAGAGTGATGTATGAATGTGTGTGTAGTAGAGTCCTGTATGAATGTGTGTGTAGTAGAGTCCTGTATGAATGTGTGTGTAGTAGAGTGCTGTGTGAATGTGTGTGTAGTAGAGTGCTGTATGAATGTGTGTGTAGTGCTGTGTGAATGTGTGTGTAGAGGTAAATGAGAGCACAAATTGTGTTGTAAAGAGATTGGAGTATCTGATAGAAATCTAAAAAAGCTAAGTCTGGTCTTCTGTACATTCAAAAAACAAAACAAAGCAAAAAAATTGTAGAAACATTTCATCTTTCGTCCGAAAGACTTCCTCAGTCTGAGCTGCTGTATTCAGCTCAGTCTTATAAATAGCACCCTCTCACAGTGGATCAACCAGTTGGCTGATGACAGCCTGAAACCAGCTGCTCACATGATCAAGGAGGACCATCAGCCTAACGATGGATCGTTAGCACCCTGATGGTTGTTTGCTATTCACAGAGGGCTGAGTGATACTAGCAATAACAGCATTGTAAGAGGGGGACAGTTGAACCCGGAGGCCTCCACCTCTGTTTAATGATGGACGGTTTCTTTTCACAAAGATGGCCTCCTTTACTCCTCTCTCAAACCATTGTTCCTCTCTATCAAGGATGTGAACATCTTCATCCCTGAAAGAGTGGCCGCTGGCCTGGAGATGAGTGTAGACTGCAGAGTCCTGACCTGATGATCCAGAGGACCAGACTTAGCTTTTTTACATTTTTCTACCTGGATTATTGAGCATGCATCAGGGTCTTTTGATAGAAAGTTTCTCTATAAGTACAGTCAGGCTGATTTTTAGGATCTTGTGAAAACACAGTGTGTAACTCCAGTTCGCAGCTCTAATTGGAGCATTCAGAAACGCAAACTGGTTTGAAACAATCTTTATCTGTTCGCAGGTACCGTATAATGACAACACTGTGATCTGTGGAAATATATTGTTCTCTGCACTTTGATTCTATAAAGAAACTCAGAATACAACAAAGGGAGGATCAACTATTTACTGGTTGAAAATAATGTCTCTGAATTGGCTTTCTGTGAAAAACTAAATAGTTTTCTAATTAGAACTAGTTTAGATCCAGGACAGAAATCAAATGACTGGAGTGTAAGTGACTAAACGTCAGTAACGGTAGCTTGGTCTGGCTCACCTGAAAGCCTCGATGATGTAGGAGGTGACAGCGGCTCCACCTTCATGAGCGTTGGGTTGCCAGGTCAGAGAGACGCTGTTCTTTGAGACATCGGTAACAATGGGTTTGTGTGGTGGACCTGGCAGCTGAAAAGGTTCTGTGGCCTGAGCAGCAAATGGGTCAGTGCTCTCTGAATGTGAGGGACATAAAGAAAACACAAGAAGCTCTTAAATAGTATTAATATTTATGGTGCTTCTTTAAATATGGTAAGTTTTGAAGAGTTGCTTCAGGCTCTTTTGGTCAAACAGTTTCTAAATGTTTCATTAAAATACATCTATGAGTTCATACTTTTTTTTCTCACACAAAAATAGTTGACTCCGGTAATTAAAAACATAATTATGTTTGTTTTGTTCAAAAACCAACCTGCAGGCATGTCAAATTTGAATCTGTTTTGGTTTTGACAGTTCTCTTACAGATATCTAGGCTGATTTCTTTTTATTTTGATATTGCACAAGAAACAAATGTCTCTTAAAAGCATCCACAGGTATGCTTCCAATTCTCTCAAATGTTGTCCATAAACCCGTCAACAGCTTCCTAAGCCTCAACATCATCATCTGGGCTTTGACAAGGTGTTTAAAGGCACAGTAATCTTAACGTATGTAAACTTGTGACTTTGAAGGGAAAAAAAAAACCTCTCATTATTCAGACATTTAACAGATAGAAATAATTTTGGGAGACAGAAATAATTTTGGGAATCCCAACAGACATAATATGGATGGAGGGAAGGATGGATTGGTTGATGTTTTGATGTGTTAATGGCATTCTATGTTTGAAGACGTGTCACTTGTGCGTAACTAAATCACACAGGTGTGTTGTACCTTTGATTAAATCACACAGGTGTGTTGTACCTTCGATTAAATCACACAGGTGTGTTGTACACATTACATTGATTAAAAAAAAATCCACGAAGCGCACCGGACCAGGAGAACCGGCTTGCCCCTTCGACACGCACGCGGTGGGATACACTATGGACTCGTGGAGCGAGTGGAAGCCAATGTGTCTGACCGTTCTTTCTGTCGAAGACGTGGAAGATTTGTGGATTATTGGCATATTGGTGGCAGCTGCTCTGCTTTTTGGGATTGGCGGAGGTTTCTGCTACTGGAAGCTGAGGGAGGCTGCCGCGGCGATCAACGCGCTGGCGAGACTTCCTGCTCAACAAGATTCTCTGATCCGGGCTATGACCTCAACGACCCAGCTGTTGTACGAGCTGAACCGCACGATGGGAGCAGCGGTGGACAGCCGCGGACCTGCGGTGCGTTTTGGGACTCGTTTACAGCCGACCCATCAGGGCACAGATGGGGATTTGTAGCTCGGAACCTCACATGATTCGGATTTGGACCTAGACAGCACCTGGACTTCAAGGCTGCAGTCAAAAGTACACTGTAGCCTGGCCTGAAAATAAATAAAGCGACTAATCTAATCGGGACTCTGAGCAACCTTGAAAAGAGGCTGACTGAAAACTTCTCCTGGAGTCGAAAGCTGTTGAGAACTCGCTGCCCCCTCCCCCCAGAGGTCTCCGTGTGCATTCAGATGGAGCCGAGCTGAGGCCATCTACAGACTGTGCTTATCTGAAATGATTACTCACGGACTATCTCCCTGCTTGCCATGAAATGCAACATGTCTTGTCTTATTCGTGCTTAAAGCTGGTAGAGTTTTTTCGACTTTATCATAGAGTGTCCTAAGACAAAATGTGATAGATTCTTTTTTGAATACCAATGATTATCCGACTGTATGTTCCTTTTTCCATATCTGATTGTTGGTGGCACGGTTTTATACTGCTGCGGCTTCCGTGCGTACGTCCCTCTTCGGATGGTGCGCCCCAATTGCAAAACTTTGTACCTTGGTGCAAATATGCCAATAAAGATATATTCTATTCTATTCTATACATTTGATTAAATCACACAGGTGTGTTGTACATTCGATTACATCACACAGGTGTGTTGTACCTTCGATTAAATCACACAGGTGTGTTGTACATTCGATTACATCACACAGGTGTGTTGTACCTTCGATTAAATCACACATGTGTGTTGTACATTTGATTACATCACACAGGTGTGTTGTACCTTCCATTAAATAACACAGGTGTGTTGTACATTTGATTAAATCACACAGGTGTGTTGTACATTTGATTAAATCACACAGGTGTGTTGTACATTTGATTATATCACACAGGTGTGTTGTACCTTTGATTAAATCACACAGGTGTGTTGTACATTTGATTACATCACACAGGTGTGTTGTACATTTGATTACATCATACAGGTGTGTTGTACCTTCCATTAAATCACACAGGTATGTTGTACCTTCCATTAAATCACACAGGTGTGCTGTACATTTGATTAAATCACACAGGTGTGTTGTACCTTCCATTAAATCACACAGGTGTGTTGTACCTTCCATTAAATCACACAGGTGTGTTGTACCTTCCATTAAATCACACAGGTGTGTTGTACCTTCCATTAAATCACACAGGTGTGTTGTACCTTCCATTAAATCACACAGGTGTGTTGTACCTTCCATTAAATCACACAGGTGTGTTGTACCTTCCATTAAATCACACAGGTGTGTTGTACCTTCCATTAAATCACACAGGTGTGTTGTACCTTCCATTAAATCACACAGGTGTGTTGTACCTTCCATTAAATCACACAGGTGTGTTGTACCTTCCATTAAATCACACAGGTGTGTTGTACCTTCCATTAAATCACACAGGTGTGTTGTACCTTCCATTAAATCACACAGGTGTGTTGTACCTTCCATTAAATCACACAGGTGTGTTGTACCTTCCATTAAATCACACAGGTGTGTTGTACCTTCCATTAAATCACACAGGTGTGTTGTACCTTCCATTAAATCACACAGGTGTGTTGTACCTTCCATTAAATCACACAGGTGTGTTGTACCTTCCATTAAATCACACAGGTGTGTTGTACCTTCCATTAAATCACACAGGTGTGTTGTACCTTCCATTAAATCACACAGGTATGTTGTACCTTCCATTAAATCACACAGGTGTGTTGTACCTTCCATTAAATCACACAGGTGTGTTGTACCTTCCATTAAATCACACAGGTGTGTTGTACCTTCCATTAAATCACACATGAGTGTTTGTACCTTTGATGGTAAGCACTCCACTCCAACTCGTCTCTCCACTGGAACTGGAAGCCAGGCAGGTGTAGACTCCAGAATCTGTTTCCTGGCAACAATGAAATAGTGCATCATTGACTTGATGTGCACGTGTGTGTGTGCATCTGTTACCACTGAGTGGAACTAAATGTTACATCTCTGAAGTCAAACTGTTTAGCAGGAAGTTGGTGGAAACGTAAAGCTAACACAACAGAGCTGATGAGATGATGTCCACCAGGTGATGTCACCTCCACGTCTCTTTCATGTTCAAAACAAAAAAAAGCTTTGTTGTTCTGTTTTCCATCATCTCATGACTTCCATTAGTGACAACTTCTGCAATGGGACTACAGGAGTTGTCCTCATGTGTCGTTGTTTGGCCTCTCATTTATGTTTCATAGATTATAGAAGATGTTGCTCATGGAAGCAACTTCAGATATGCAGGCATGAAATCAAATCTTACAAACATAAAATATAAAAAAGCTAAATAAACAAACAAAAAACCCAAAATTCAATTTACTGTTCAAAACGTTTGGCAAGATTGGGCACAGTCCTGATGAGCTGCAACATATTGAGACGTTATGGATTTGACATGTCTGGACTGC
>JBBPBX010049550.1:13320-25309 GCA_038048925.1 Garcialebias charrua
CCTGTTTCTCATGAAGCACCTTCTTTTATCTGTAAATCCTCATGTTCTCATTAAAGCTGCTTTTCAAAACACACCTTTAAAGGGACAGTCTGGAGCCATGTTCAGTTTAACACTCAAACATCTGCGCAGCTTGTTGGAGAACATTTAACGAAACAAGTGACGTGAGGCAAAAGAAGAAAAGTCTTCGTTGGCTGATGTAGAATATTTGTCTGAATGTTTGTGAAGCGTTCACACAGCTGTGACCAGTTATTGTTCTGCACGTTTTGTGGCTGTTTTCAGCTACTTCAACAAAACATGAATCAAAACAACCCTGCTATGACTTTTGGTATTAATGCGACTTTAGCTTTTTGAAATATTTAGCCTTTTCTGCCAGTTTTCTCTCACAGCAAATGAATTGAGCTCATTTTACATCCTTCAACTCTTTAGATGTGTTTGTCTTTTACTGCTCTGTTCACATTTTGTTCAGCTTCAGCTTCTTTCAGCTTCCTTTTGCGAATTTAAACATTTTTTCAGCTACTTTCAGCTGTTTTTTTAGCTGTTTTGTGCTCTTTTCAGATTATTTTTGTGCTTCTTCTAACTTCTCTCCACTAATTTCTGCTTGCAGCTTATTTCTGCAAGTTCCAGGTTTTTCGACTATTTCAGCTACTGTGTAGTTGTCTCATGCTAATTTAAGCCTTTTCAGCTGATTGCACATTTCTTTGTATTCATTTCAACTTTTTTCAGACTAACTCGCCAGAAATGTGCTCTCTCCATTTACTTCTGGTAACTTATTTCTGCCTTTTTAGCTACTTTTCAGCTACTTTTTTCCCCCAGCTTTTTTCAGATTCCATTTTTTGTGCTCATTTCTGCTTCTTTCAGCCCAATCAACTTATTTCTGCTAATTTAAGCATTTTATGCTCCAATTCAGCTTTATTTCTGCTAGTTTCAGCTTTTTTATGCTCTTTCAGCTATTTAGTCGTTTATGCTCATTTGAGTTTTTTCAGCAAATTCACTAATTTCAGCTTTTTCCACTTCTTTCCAGTAGTTTAAGTTTCTTTCTGCATTTTCAGCCTTTTTTGTTTTTCAAATTTAATCTTTTTTTAGCCTGTTTCTTTTTTGTGCTCATTTGTGTTTATTTAAACCTAATTCAGCAAATATGTGTTCTGTTTTTTTCTGCTCATTGAGGCCTGTTCTTCCATTTCAGCTACATTTCAGCATGTTTTAGCTAATTTCAGCTGTTTTTTTAGTTGTTTTGTGCTCTTTCAGATTATTTTTCTGCTTCTTCTAACTTCTTTCTACAAGTACTAATTTCTGCTTGCTATACTCCTTTCAGCTTATTTCTGCAAGTTCAAGCTTTTTCGACCATTTCAGCTACTGTATAATTGTTTTATGCTAATTTAAGCATTTTCAGCTGATTCCACATTTTTTGTATTCATTTCAACTTTTTTCAGCCTAATTCACCAAAAATGTGCTCTCTCCATTTACTTCTGGTAGCTTCTTTCTGCCTTTTTAGCTACTTTTCAACTATTTTTTTGTTGTTGCTAATTTCAGCTTTTTTCAGATAACTTCCACTTTTTGGGCTCATTTCAGCTTCTTTCAACCTAATTAACTTATTTCTGCTAATTTCAGCATTTTATGCTCCATTCAGCTTATTTCTGCTACTTTCAGCTTTTTCTGCTCTTTCAGCTATTTAGTTGTTTATGCTATAATTTTTGTTTGTTTTTTCAGCGAATTCCACATTTTCTTTCAAACTAATTTCAGCTTTTTCCACTTCTTTCCAGTAGTTTAAGTTTCTTACTGCATTTTCAGCCTTTTTTTTTTTTTTTTTTTCAAATTTCATCTTTTTTTAGCCAGTTTCTTGTTTCTGTGCTCATTTCTGTTTATTTAAACCTAATTCAGCAAATATGTGTTCTATTTTTTTTCTGCTCATTTAGGCCTGTTCTTCCATTTCAGCTACATTTGATTTGGGTGTTTCATCCCAGCAATGAGGGGCCGCTGTGGTGTAGAGGACAGTCAACTAGGGACCAGAAAGTAGCAGGTTCAACTCCCTGCCATGCCCTCCAGTCCTCCATGTAATCCCTAACTGCTCCCCGGGCCTTACACAGCCGCCCGCTGCTCCACCAGGGTGTATCTTAGGTGCGATGGTTAGCATGTCGTTAGCCACTGGAGCGGAGAGTCCCTCCAGCTCAGGTCGGACGGCGTGGATCCGTCGCGGCCGCGGGGGCACGTCCCATGGGACCGACGCGTCGCCCGCACGACTTGGCTCCCGTCCTCCTTCTCCAACTGGGACGGTCTCCCCGCCGGTCCCGGTGGACCGTGAGGAGGCCGTTGTCCGTTAGCGAGATGCTAAGCTAACCACAGCATGCAAGACGGTGTCGCTAAATAATAAATAAAAAAAACAGCTCTAACACACAGACAGTTGTACTCTAACATTGTTCTGACATAGTTTCACAAAATGATTTATGTAGAATATTTTGTTTACCGGCCAAAAGCACGATGTCTTCTGAGCAGATCCAAGCAGAGATGGGGCGGTTGTGTTTCTCCGATGAAATAAATCCTTCACGTTTACTTTTTTTTTGATTAAGTGAAACCTGCGCGTTGCCCAAACGTCTACCCGACTGGAACACCCACTGACACAACACGAAGTAACCATTGCAATTAATTAGAAATTAACAAAAAAAACAACGTGAAAAATGGACATCCATTACAACGCGCTCCAACTGCTGTTTAGCCTTCCTGTGGGAGGGTCAAACAGGACAACCCACAGATTGACGTCACATGGGAACTATGTATACGGCTAAACTGTATCCCCGCTCATAACAACTACATTTCCCAGAAGTCAACAGGGCCCCGTTTCCTTCTGCTGAAATACTAGAGGGAAAGTTTTTGATCCGATCCAAAAAAGTTTGACCCTTATTCATTCAGTGAATTTGGTGCCCAGCGTGTGCAGAGAGCTGCACGGAACCCACCGGGAACCGGACCAGAACCAGAGCAGAACCGGACCTCCAGACTCTTCAGTCAATCTGAGAGCTACCTGGTGGCCCACGAGGAGTGGGGATGCGTCACCCGTGGGTGCAGCGTTCTCTCTGGAACCCACCATTATACCTCGAGCCAGAAAGCCGAACAGAACCAGTAGGGTGTGTCTGCCGAAACGGAACCAAGTCAGACCAGAACCGAGCTGCTGCTGCTCTGCAGAGCTGGTGAGTAATATTTAGTAGCTACACATATGTATGTTGTTAAAATGATGTACGATTAAGAGTTTAGAACATTTGCAAGAGTGTGAGATGGGTTTAAATATATATAAATACAAAAATAAATATATTGTCCCTACTTCCCAGATTTTCGCTTATTGCGGCCGGGGGTGGGGGTGTGGGGTGGGTCCGGAACGTTACCACGGCAATGAACCAGGGACGACTGTATACCAAAAATGAGTTATTTACTTAAATAAATATACAGGTAGTCCTCGACTTACAACAGTCTCCAGTTACGACGTTTCGCGGTTACGACGCATCTCCCATTAATTTTTTTAAAAATTATTTTGAAAACCCGTTTTGAAAAGCCGAGTTATGCAGTTTCCGGTTTTACGTATTACACGTAGCTGCGGTGGAATTCTGCACTGTACTATCTTAAAAAAAGCTAAGTCTGGTCCTCTGGACATTCAAAAAACAAAACTGTACTGTGAACCCTGTTTTACGTCATAAACGGAACGGAATACGGCAGATGGACCGAGCTGGACGGCGGTTTTACGTCGTAAATGGAGCTTATTTATATAGCGCTTTCCAGCCCCCTATGAGGGGCCCCAAAGCGTTTTACAATACCAGCCATCCACCCATTCATCCACACATTCATACACACATTCATACACACATTCATACACCGGTAGCAGCAGACTGCTATGCAAGGCGCTTTCCAGTCCTACCGGGATCAACTCGGGGTTAAGTGTCTTGCCCAAGGACACAACACATAGTGTGGGGAACTGGGATTCGAACCGCCAACCTTCCGATCGGGGGACGACTGCCATTACCACTACGCCACGGCCGCAATAGAGAATACGGAGGAGGAACGGATGGCTACACCACAGCATCCCAGTAGGTTATTAACTCTTTTTTCCCTTCATTATGGCTCCCAAACGTATGTGTTTTTTTATAACTATGTAGGGTACTGTGTTAGGATAGGCTAAGTGCTTGGTAAAATACAGTACTGTACGTATAAGGCGCAGTATGTACGTATGTTCCGACTTACGTCAAAATTCGGTTTACGACGGCGCGTAGGAACGAATCTCTGTCATAAGTCGAGGACTACCTGTATATTTAACAATGCTTAGAAGCACTCCCACAGACTAAGACATGCCTGTTAGTCTGACTGGTAATGCTAAATTGTCTCTAGGTGTGAGTGAGAGAGTGAACGGATGTTTGTCTTGTTTGTCTCTACGTGTCCCTCTGATGAATTTGGACCTGTCCAGGGCGTCCCCCACCTCTCGCACAGTGACTGCTAAATATGGACACCATTGATTCCTATGATCCAAAAAGGAAGAAGTGGGTTAATGAATGGATTTATACAGAAGAGCATTCTCAGAAAAACAATAATTATGGGCTACATGAAGGCGACTAATCAGTTGGTCTAATCTTGGATCAGCCTTTCTGTGTGGCTATAAAAATTATCAATGGAAATTTTACTAATTGATGCTAAAACAAGGTGAATTAGAAGTGTAAAGAGGACGGACTAGACAGGTCGAAACTTGCAGTGAGCGACAAACACGTCAAATGTGTCAAACGATCGCTTTAAATTACCGTATTTGCCGGTGTATATGTCGCTCCAGAGTACAAGTTGCATCTGTCAAAAAAAAAAAAACTTAAGAGGAAAACAAACATACAAGTCGCTTAGATGTAAAAGTCACATTTATTATGTGTTTATTTAATGGTCAAAACAGCTTCATTTAACCTGGGCAGCATGGTGCAATCCATCCATCCATCATTCATCCATCATCCATCGCAGCTGCAGTTACTAGCTCTCCAGCGTTCTTCCACCTGTACCAGCTGAGTGAAGCGAGCGCGAATGGGAGGACTCACTGTTGCAGTTCTTCGAAATTTAAAGTGTCAGTCAAAAATTGCGTTATGAATATGGGGAAAAAAGTATATAAATCGCTTCAGCATATAAGTTGCAAGACTGACAAATCTGTGCAAAAGACTGCAACCTATACGCTGGAAAATACGGTAGCAAATACGTTTTTTTTTTTTTAAGGATCTTTAGTAAACATTTTGGAATGTTGCACTTTAATTTTCTGTAAAAAATATCACACATAAATGATTTAATGCAAGAAGATTAGATTGTTCTTTCCGCACAACGAGGTGCAGGAAAAGTTTGATGCTTCACCTTGAAAAAATGCTGAAGTTCGACTTTTAGGAAAGAAGAAGGGTTTTTTGGGGACACAAACTCGTGTCGACAACACGTTAGTCGAGTCATCCATCAGAGCCCCGAACTTCAGCTCGGTGAAACACAACTCCAGTCACCCACTGAGAGACGAACAACAAGGACCGGGTGGGGAAACTTTTAATATTTGTCATTGGGAGTGATTTTCTTTCACAGCAGCTGAAAGTGGGGGGAGCTGGTCTCGCCTCAGAAACCTCCTGCTGTTCCTGCACAGCCGGGGAAATGAAAGGGAGCGAGTATCCAGAGGAAAGTTGTATAAAGTTTTCATGAAGGACAACACATGCAAACAAAAGGGTTAAACCATCTGCAGGCCGACGACTCGTACGCAAAGAAAGGAGGTATTCTCAGAAATGCTAAATTACAGAACGCTTTCAACAAGAGGTGTAATTGCAGACTCCGAGGTCCAGACAAGAAGCAAAGACTCGTTTAGAAAGCAGGATGGAGAGGAGAGAGAGCAGACACGTGACCTCGGTAAAGCTTGGCGCAGCAGACAGAGCTAAATGTAGAGCAGAAGATAGAGCGGTTTGGAGACAACAGCTAGCGTGAAAAAACAAACCTGCTCCGTCTATGAATCTGTGTGTGGGGGGGGAAAAAACAACAGACTACTCTGTAAAAATAACCACGTGGCATTCACAGTGAAACGTGCACATTTGACACATTGCAGTAAAAAAAATAAAGTATAATTTACAGAGAAGTACCCGTGGTTGGATTGCAAGAATTACACCATAAAAACCAGGATGATGTGTGTTGTGAGAGCGAAGTGTCATCAGCATACAACGTTGCCGGATGTCTGAATTGTCAGGATCTGCGCAGGAGCTGGACGAGCTGGAACGCCAGGACCGGTTCAAACTGGAATCTGGACCGGCTGGCGTGGAAGGATGGACCCAAAGCAGGAGGACCAGATGACTCGGAGAGACAAAAATGACAATTACTGAACTGCACTAATTTCACACAGGATAAATTGCTGAAGGAACAGCAAATACTTACCAGGTCCCCAAAAGGGACCCTTGGTGCAGACAAAGCAGGATCCCATGGGAAAGCAGGTGGAGCAGACCAGCAGATCAAGACACCATGGTAGGACAATGCTCATTTAACGTCATGTGCATGGACTTTCCACTGCAGCTTAAGGAAAACAGCTCCTCCTCGTGTGAAGTCAGGAAACCAACTGCCACCTCATGTGAAAGTCACAGAGACTAAATACCGATCACTAATGAGACCAGAGGAAGACACCTGTGGACAATTAAGAGGAGAATCAGGTGAGAAATGTGGTGTAACTGTATATTTAATACAGGGACGCACGAGTGTGACGTCATCAGTCAGGGACAGGAACGTGTTAAGTTTCGTTTCATGGTGTTGAAGAATAAAGCCACGTTAAGCTAGCAGCCGAACTCACGTGTATAATTTAATAACACGACATGGTGTCAGAAGTCCTGTAGCTACGTGGAGTGAAGCCTGTCAGTTTGTACGCCTGCAAGACAAAAAAGAGGACGAAATGAGCGACGGAGAAAACACGAGCAGCGGGACGGGGCAGCCGACAGCAGCGGCGCTGCAAAGAGGTGCAGCGGGCCCAGGACCATGTGCTACGTTCAACATCCAGCCGCCGGAGTCCTTCGACTTTGCAAAACCGCAAGAGTGGGACAAATGGATCAGAAGATTTGAAAGATTTCGCCTGGCAAGTAACCTAAATGCAAGCTCAGAAGAGAATCAGATAAACACGCTGATCTACTGCATGGGTGACGAGGCGGACGACATCTTGCGTGGGCTAACACTGACGGCTGCAGATAGAAACACCTACAAGGGGGTACGTGACAGCTTGCAAAGATTCTTCATTGTAAAGAAAAACGTAATATATGAGCGTGCTAAGTTCAACATGCGGAGACAAAAAGAGGGGGAGTCGGTGGATTCGTTTGTGACTGTGCTATTTGCGTTAGCTGAACACTGTAACTATGGGGTGTTACACGATGAGCTAATCAGAGACAGACTTGTTGTTGGACTATTGGACAAAGGGCTCTCTGAACGCATGCAGCTGGACGCAGAACTTACGTTAGATAAAGCAGTGAGGATGGCACGTCAAAGCGAGGAAGTGAAAAAACAGCAAGCTTCGCTGCAAGGACACTCCAAAGCACAAGCTAGTGATGATAAGTTTGTGGACAGAGTCAGAGAGTATAAAAATGGCAAGTTTGCTAAAAATAAACCACCTCAGCATGTCAAAGAGCAAAACAACAAGGGAAAAGCTTCACAGTCACAGTGTTTGAAATGTGGCAAATCTCCATCACATCCTAAACGTGACTGTCCTGCAAATGAAAGCAAATGTCACATGTGTGGCAGAAAAGGGCATTATAGCCGTGTGTGCAGGACACCCAAGTCAGTACATGAGGTGGAAGAAGAGGATGAAGACGCCATTTTCCTTGGCAGCATCACAACAGATGGTGATCCTTGGTTGGTGAAAATTAACATTCTCGACGAAAGTGTGACATTTAAAATCGACACAGGTGCCGATGTCACTGTTCTGCCGCACGTCGTGTTTCAGAACATATTTAAAGACAGTCCACCCATGCTCCAAAAAGCTGCTAAACCACTTTTGGGGCCAGGTAGGAGTCCACTTGATGTTGTGGGCGTTGCCAGGCTGCTGCTACAGAGAGGTGGGAAAGAAGAGATGGAGGAGGTGTACATTGTTCGCCACCTGCACACTGCATTGTTGGGAAGATCTGTGAGCTGTAGGCTGGGGCTAGTTGCACGCCTAGACAGTGTTGACATAGAGTCACTAAAACAAACCTACCCAAAACTATGCAGTGGACTTGGAGAGGTACACCAGCCATATGCCATAAAGCTAAAACCAGGGGCAGAACCGTTCTCACTAAAAACACCAAGGAGGATCCCATTGCCATTAACAGACAAGGTCAGACAGGAACTGTCCCGCATGGAAAGCCTCGGTGTGATATGTAGAGTCGAGGAGCCAACGGACTGGTGCGCTGGCATCGTGGTGGTGCCTAAAAAGACAGGGGCCGTGCGAATATGTGTGGATCTAACCAAACTGAACGAGTCAGTACGTCGAGAGAAATTCATCCTGCCATCAGTGGAGGAAACACTTGGAAAGCTGGCGGGAGCAAAAATTTTCAGTAAGCTGGATGCTAATATGGGGTTTTGGCAAATTCCCCTCACAGAAGATTCAGCAAAACTAACAACATTCATCACACCTTTTGGACGTTTTTTCTTCAAACGTTTACCTTTTGGCATAGCATCAGCTCCTGAGCACTTTCAGAACAGGATGGTGACAGAAGTCACAGAAGGGCTCGAAGGAGTGGTGTGCCATATCGATGATGTGCTGGTGTGGGGATGTACTCAAGAGGAGCACGACACTCGCCTGCATGCAGTTCTGCAGAAAATCCAGAAGGCAGGTATCACGTTAAACATGGAAAAATGTGATCTGTCTAAGACTGTTGTAAGTTTCCTAGGTCATGTGGTCTCTGCCAACGGCATCAGCCCAGATCCAGGCAAGACTGAAGCTGTGAGGAAGATGAAAGAGCCGACAACAGTGAGTGAAGTACGATCCTTTCTGGGGATGGTAAACCAGATGGGCAAGTTTATTCCACAGCTGGCGGAGAGAGACAAACCCTTACGTGATCTCCTGTCGAAAAAGAACTGCTGGATGTGGGGCATCGAGCAGGCAAAAGCTTTTCGAGATCTGAAGGAGGCACTGTCATCACCACCAGTTCTAGCTATGTATGATCCTAATAGGGACTGCAAAGTCTCAGCAGATGCATCATCATACGGGCTAGGAGGAGTGCTGCTTCAAAGATGGGGTGAGGAGTGGAAGCCGATAGCTTATATATCGCGGTCTCTCACACCAACTGAGCAAAGATATGCACAAGTGGAGAAGGAGGCACTGGGTCTGACCTGGGCTTGCGAGAGGTTCCAAAACTTCCTGATTGGGAAACATTTCCAACTGGAGACGGATCACAAGCCTCTTTTAAGTCTCTTGGGGTTGCAACCACTAGATTCCCTACCTCCTCGAATCCAACGTTTCAGAATGCGTCTCATGCGCTATTCCTACTCAATAGCACATGTGGCAGGGAAATGTCTGTGGACAGCAGATACGCTGTCACGAGCACCGGTTGAAAGAGGTGAAACACCCACAGAAAAAGAGCTGTTTGAGGACACAAACATCTACGTAGATATGGTAATGAGCAATCTACCTGCGAGTACTGCCTATTTGGAAGAACTGAAGGAGCAGCTGCAGAGAGACAGTGTGTGTGCGCGCGTGATGCAGCTGTGCGAAGAAGGCTGGCCCACAAGCATCAATAAAGAACCAGCACTAAAGTCATACTGGGCTGAAAGATCCTTCATTACAGTTCAAGATGGCCTACTGCTAAAGGGACAGAGACTCATTATTCCCTCTACAATGAGAAATGATGTTCTTGCTAAACTGCATGATGGACATCAGGGTGTGGTAAAGTGCCGGGAGCGGGCACGACAGTCCGTGTGGTGGCCAGGCCTCAGCCAGCAGCTGAACGAGTTGGTTCTTAACTGCAGGGCATGCTGCCAGGAGAGACAGAACCACAGGGAGCCCCTGATGACAACACCATTTCCAGGGCGACCATGGCAAAAGTGTGGAGCGGATCTGTTCATGCTAGGGAGCAAGACTTACCTCCTAGTGGTGGACTACATGTCAAGGTATGTGGAGATCGCTTTCCTAAACCCCACAAGGTCAAATGATGTGATCCTCCACTTGAAGTCAATTTTTGCACGTCACGGGATCTGTGAGACTTTAGTGACTGATAATGGGCCACAGTTCTCTGGAGCAGCCTTTGCTGACTTTGCAGAGTCTTATGGGTTCCGTCATGTGACCAGCAGCCCAAAGTACCCTCAGGGGAATGCAGAAGCTGAGCGTGCAGTACAGACGGTGAAGGGGCTGTTGAAAAAATCAGATGATCCGTACCTCGCTCTGCTTGCCTACAGGGTTACCCCACTCCAAAATGGATACAGTCCAGCGCAACTCCTTATGGGAAGGAGGCTCAGAACCACTGTGCCTATTTTCCCCTCATTGCTAAATCCTGCTCTTCCTGATGGGGATGCTGTTCAACAGAAGGAAAAGGAGAGAAGGAGAAAAGATGCTCAACGTTATGATCAGCGACACCGGGCACAGGATCTTAACAGACTGGCAGCTGGACAGAATGTGTGGGTTACAGACCAAAAGACAGCTGGTACTGTCATTGGAAGCCACACTACACCCCGCTCATATCTGGTGGAGGGATCCCACTAGCCTGGTTGAACCAGACCCTGTCCTTCACTTTGCTTCGGAATAGGGTCTGGCATTCCTCCCATTGAAAACGATTTCTCCGTAGATTTTTGAACGGACCAATCAGAGAACAGAAGGCGTAGTTTTGTTAGCTTAGCCTGGCGAGGTCCAGGCTATTCAGATAAAAAGCTCAGAAACCACTCGGTGGATCTTTTTTTTGCTACCAGTGTGTAATTATATGGCTCTAATTTACTGACTGTTGGCCTTGATGAAACATTTGAGATAAAATTCAATTTTTTATCATTTATTTTCGTAGCGCACCCGAGGCTGTTTGGAAAATGTCAAACCGAAACTATTTAAATCCAGCAGATTTGACCAGTTCGTGAATTGATTTAGGAACTGTTGAGCTCAGAAACACTTTATAACGTCAGCTAAGAAATATAGTTTTTCTCAGGAAAGAAATAATAGTTTTTTACCTTGTTTTGTTGAAAATTCCTTCGTGGCGGCAGCCATTTTAACTGACGACGTCAGTCCCAGGGTTGCCAGATAAACATAAATTTTATTTTATTTTTATTTTTTTTACCCCTTTTCAGTGCAAATGTTCACTAAACTCAACACACTATTAATCTTATCAGACCCTCACGCAGCAAATATGACAGTTTGGGTAAAAAATAAAATAAAATAAGCAACAGTACTAGATGATTCGTTAATTCTTATCTGGCAACCCTGTCAACGTCGTTCAAAACTCCGCCTTCTGTTCTCTGATTGGTCCGAACAAAAATCTACCGGAGAAATCCTAGTGGGTGGGTGAAGTCCCAGACTGTGCAGTGAAGGGAAATGAGAATTGAGCGGAGCTGTGCAGGAATGGCGAGGGCCAGGCTAGGTTTGAGGTAAAGATAGGAGCAGACCTTCCAGCCACAGGGGCAGAATAATCCCTTAAGGTTCTGCAGGATCAATGGCAGTCTACCCATTGATTCTAGAAAGGGGAGATGTGGTGTAACTGTATATTTAATACAGGGACGCACGAGTGTGACGTCATCAGTCAGGGACAGGAACGTGTTAAGTTTCGTTTCATGGTGTTGAAGCCACGTTAAGCTAGCAGCCGAACTCACGTGTATAATTTAATAACACGACAAGAAACATGTGAAATCCTCACATGAATGACTGCAGAACTCCGCTGAAACAAAGATTTCAGAATAATACTGGCAGCAGCAGTTTGAGGTATTTTACTGTAAAAACAATAAAAAAAAAAAAAAAAACAGGTGGTCCCTGACTTACGAGCGAGTTCCGTTACTGCGAGGTGCTTGTAAGACGAAAACTCGTAAATCAGGGTGTCCCCCA
>JBBPBX010049551.1:0-21653 GCA_038048925.1 Garcialebias charrua
TTTATGGAAAGTTAAAAGATGATGTCAGCAGAGCTTTAAGTACCCAGAGTGCAGGGCCTCTGGCACGACGCTGACGCCCCTGCCGTAAAGGCGTGAATGTATTCCTTCAGGTAATCACGCGGGGGTGCCATTCCCATAGCATATGTTGCACCGAGAGACATGACTGAAAGGGAACTGCACAGCTGGTGATCAGCTGATTCATTCTTCCACCTATTAACTTTTCCCGCTTCTTCTTTTACAGGTAACGGGGGTCACTGGTGCCCATGTCCAGCAGTCACTGTGTAAAAGATGGGGTACACCCTGGACAGGTTACAAGTCCATTTCAACTGGTGAGTCAGCAGACACCAATGGCCAGTGACAGGTTGTCCATCTGAGCTTAACTAAACTTTTTTAAACCTCTTTAAACCGGCCGGTTGGACCTGCCTCCTCATCAGCAAGTAGATTAACACAATTTTATATTGTGCATTCTTATTTAGTTTCCTTTGCACTGTATGATTTGCAAAACGGCAGAAGCCTGAGCCCACACGAGCAAATGTTATGCAATGCGCCAGCAATCTCTTCCACAGTCTAAGTAACTGCTGCACTGTTCTTTCTTTCTTCATCCTCTTATTTTATTTGTGCTGTATGATTTGTAAAATCACATCAAAGCCCAAGACCGGCCTGTATATATACCGTATTTTCTGGTGTATAGGTCGCACCGGTGTATAGGTCGCACCATCCAATTATCACCAATAGATTGGAAAAATCCCTAGATAGGTCGCACCGGTGTATAGGTCGCACCTACGTTTAGCTCTGCTGCAAATGTCTGCCACAGGAGCGCACAGCAAGGCTTTTAAGAAGATTAACACTTAAAAACAATTATTTGTTTGATAAAAATTATAGCAAATATGTGTCTGAGCTGAACTTTTCCTTAATAAATGAACGTAATTGTGAAATGAGCTGGATTTAAAATTTTATTTAGCCGAAAGTGATAACAAGCCATATATAGGTCGCACCTATGTATAGGTCGCAGGCCTTGAAAAAAACCATAAAAAGGTGCGACCTATACACCGGAAAATACGGTATACTGCCCACCAACCCTAATCTGGGTCGGTCCATGCCAGGTTTTGGGTTCAGGTTAGAAATGACACACTCGCCACATCTCACAGTGTCATATGCAAAAATCACTGTCCATGGGGATTCGTTCTTGACCTTGCCTGTTAGTCTGTCCATTACCAGAGCAAATTAAAAAGGGGCTCTGAGCCCATCCTCAATTATTTCCATGCTTTTACTGGTATGTCATCAGGTCCTACCGCCTTCCCTTTCTTTACCCTCTCCAAAGCTTTCTGGACTGCATCCCCACTAATCCCACCCGCTTCCTGATTCACAGTTTCTATGTCATCTAGTCTTGATTTCCTTTCATTCTATTCATTCATTAGCTCCCCAAAGTACTCCTTCCATCTTTCCATAACACTCTCCCGCTCATTTTAACATTACCGTTATCTTTAACAAACTGCTGCATATCCTTACCAACCCGATCCCCATGTCTTTTCAGTTGATACAAGTCCTTATAAATGTGTGTGTGTGTATCTCTGCCTCTGTGAATAGCAAACAACCATCAGGGTGCTAACGATCCATCGTTAAGCTGATGGTCCTCCTTGATCATGTGAGCAGCTGGTTTCAGGCTGTCATCAGCCAACTGGTTGATCCACTGTGAGAGGGTGCTATTTATAAGACTGAGCTGAATACAGCAACTCAGACTGAGGAAGTCTTTCGGACGAAAGACGAAACGTTTCTACAATTTTTTTTGCTTTGTTTTGTTTTGTTTTTTGAATGTCCAGAGGACCAGACTTAGCTTTTTTAGATTTTTCTACCTGCATGCATCAGGGTACAATCTTAAAGGTACAGATATTTTTTGTTATGCCACAACATAGAACTAGCTTAAAGAGTAGGTCTACTATAATTTATAGAATAGGTCTATGGAATGGTTTAGAAAATGGTATTAAAGTTGCAAAAACAAATACTTTGTTTAAGAAAATGAATAAAATTAGGTTTCTGGAAATATACATATAAATTGGTTTGTATCAAAATGTATGCATAGTAAAGTATGATGAGTTATTTATTGTGTAATTTTTGTGTGGATTACTGTTGTTTTAATTGATTGTTTGAATTACTTTTGTTAAAAAAGGGGCAGAAATAATAATATTTTATCTTCTACTGCTTCCTTTCATTTCATGTACTGTTTTTTTTACGTGGAATTGTAAATAGTTTTTTGTGTTCTTTTAAATTTGAAATGAATTAATTTAAAAAATAAAAATAAAAATAAGAAAAGGCTGTTCTTTAGCAGTAGCAGCTTTGTGCACTCCGCCCATCTTTTGGACAACTATGTACATGTTCTCGTTGTATATCGGTGCAATGATAATAAAGCTTATTCCAATTCTGATTTCTTTAAAGTAGAATACTGGTATGTAATTATTTTTTTTTTACAATTAATAAAATCAAATAAGAATGCATACCTTTTATTTTTAGTTTTTAGAAACTGCGCAAAAACTATATTGTTGTTTCCTTCTTTAAAAGAATCTCAATTTTTAATTTTGTCTTAAGAGTGTAAAAATATCAATAAATGTCAAAAATCATTAGATATATTTAATTTTATAAAATCACCCCTCCAACAAACCTAAGTGGTCCATGGGCCACCAGTTGAGAATCACAGTTGTAGCCGGTATTGTGGCTCTGGACATGTTGAATTTAGTGAACAAAGGGGCAGAAATGGCTCTTTTGTTCATAAAGGTTGTAGACCCCTGGTCTAGATGAACAGGCCATCCGTGCAAATATCAAGGATAGATAAAATACAGTAGGTTTTCATGGATATACAGTAGGAAGAATATAATGATTTGTGAGGCAATTATTTTTATTAAAACTTTGAATCCATCAATTTTTAGCAATGCAGCTGTATAAACTGTAAATCAAGAATATAATTCCATTTTGCATCTGATCAAAACAACTTGAACATTAAAACAAATCTAGATATATAATTTGAATTTTAGCAATACAATTACAGTATCTGGCTCAGATAACTTTACGGCAATCACTTTCATTTTAGTTACTGTTAAAATTCTAATTTGTGAAACCAGAAAACTTCTAAAAATGTGTTGTATTCCAACTGTAACTGAGTAATTGTTTCATCAATAACCAGCCATTCAGTCAGTCACAGTTGTGATGCATAGCATACATAAGATTGACAGAGGTGCAATACGGAAGTGCCCAGGAAATACAGCTCCAGCACTGTATGGTTACAGTATGGGACAGTCAAGCTACCCTGCAGAGGAAATTAATTTCAATCACCTGTATCTGCAATCTTCCCTCGATCTTGAATAACTCTCAAGACAAATAATACTGTACAGACTTCTACTTCTGATTTAGGCATTATACAATATTCTTCTGCTTTTTGCTCTTCTTCACATTTTCTTTGTAACTTTTCTCCAATTCTTTTTTTTCACAATATTGAGAAGAACATTGTTTTCCTCTATCTTCAGTCCTTCCTTTTCTGGCATGTCAGTCAGAATAGCAGTGGATCCCCATTTCTTGCCTTTCATGTTCATTTTCTGGGTCCTACTTTTGGATGTAGCTAGACAGCCTCTGTAGAAAAGTAAGCAAGTCAGGTTGATGGATCAGACGTGGAGGCCACAGGTGAGGGTGGTGGATGAGACGTGAAGGCCACAGGAGCAGATGCTACTGGTGGAGATGCGGAGGTCGCATGAGCTGCTGATGGAGATCCAAAGTAGGTGGTAGAGGCCTATCAGTGTCCAGAGAAAGAGACAATTAATGTGACTGGCTCTCCTTGATGTGAAGGCATAGTGGTTCTACTCTGAGTCTCTATCAGATAATTGAACTTCTCACCCTATCTCTAAGAACCAGTCAAGCCACCCTGCAGAGAAAACTCATTTCAGCCACCTGTATCTGCAATCTTGTTCCTTTGGTCACTACCTTGAGTTCGTGGCCACAGGTGAGAGTAGGAACGTAGATTGACTGGTAAACAGAGAGCTTTGCTTTACAGATCAGCTCCTTATTCACCACAATGGCAATGCAAACACTGAACCAATCCCTCTGCCAATCTCACACTTCATTCTTCCCACACAAAAACAAAATCCCAAGAAACGTGAACCCCTCCACTTGAGGCAGAACCTCACCCTTGACACAAAGACAACTATTCACCCTTTTCCCACTGAGGACCATGGCTTCAAATATGGAGGTGCTGATTCTTATCCCAGCCACTTTATATTCAGTTATGAAGCACTCCAGTGAGAGATGACTGTCACAGCATGATGACACCAACAAGACACCACAATCTGCAAATAACAGCAATGGAATCCCTCCGCCTCCTGGCTGCACTGAGGAATTCTGTCCATAAAAGTTATGAACAGAATCAGTGACAATGGGCAGCCCTCGCGGAGCCCAACTCCCATCCTGAAGGGGTCCAAATTACTATCAGTAATGTGAACCAAAATCTTGCACCGCTTGTATAGGAAATGAACATCCTCTAGCAATGGGCCCTTAATCCCATACTCGTGGAACACCCCACACAGTGTACTAATAGGAACATGGTCAAACACCTTCTCCAAGTCCACATAACACATGTAGACAGGATGGGCAATCTCCCATGACCCCTTGAGGAACCTTGTGAGGGTAATGAGCTGGTCCAGTGTTCCTAGGATGTCCTGGTGCCAAGTGTACTTATGGACACCCTTATGTTTGAACATAGTATTTGTTATGACAAACCATGACAAGTACAGAAGTCCAACAACAGTGCACTGCCCCAGTTCAGATCAGAGAGACCCAATCACAACCCTCCTGGTCACAATGTTGTATGGCCCCTACTGCAGGTAGTGGGCCCACAGGAAGGCAAACCCATGTTGTTCATTCAGGCTGAGCTCAACTGGGCCCCATGGGTAGAGACCCAGTCACCTGGTGCTCACTGAGGAGCCCCTACCCCAGGCCTGACTCCAGGGTGGGGACCTAGTAACCAACTCTAGGCAAGGGACACTGAGTTCTTTCCGTTTTCTGTCCATTTGAGTCTTTGGAGTCACTCTTTGTCTGGCCTGTCACCCAGGACCAATCTGCCTTGGGAGACCCTACCAAGGGCAATCACAATTGCCCCTGGCAGCATAGCTCCTAGGATCATTCATGGCAAACCAAAAGCTCACAGCAAACATAGGAAAGTTGTTTGTGGTGGATCAAGTTTTCATGTGGGATGACCTGGTGTATTTGCCTCATTAAGGAACTTGTTTGAGAGATTGTATGTAGTGTGTCAAATCTTTGCATGTCTTCCTCTGTAAGCTGAAAACTTCAAACAGTTTGAGATGTTTATGACGAAAGTGTTTCCACTGGCCACATACAAAGTAATTTTATCTAAGGACCAGGGGCCTCATGTATCAACCGTGCGTGCGCACAAAAACATTGCGCACGTCACTATCCACGCAAAACCCCGTATGTATCAAAACTGAACTGAACGTGAATATGTGCGCATCCAGGTACATTTCCACGCAAGCTCCATGGCTCGCGTACGCACGTTTCTGTGGTTCTTGTTCCTTTGGCGACACTTACAGGTGATTCAGAGAAACTGAAGCCCCACAGTCTGTGGTTGACTTTAAGAGCGGCTTGAAGACCTTTCTTTTCAACCGAGCATACTCTACCTCCTCATGATTCTACTTTTGATCATAGCTGATACTGTTGTTGATTTTAATTGTTTTATTATTTGTTTTATTGACATTTAATTCTGTTGCACCTTGTAGCACTTTGAGATTTCCATTAATGAAAAGTGCGTTATAAATTGAATTCATTATTATTATTATTATTATTATTATTATTATTATTATTAACTGTTCATGATGTGAAAATGATTAATATTCCCATCAAACACACGATTAACAAGTATTACATCCACATGACGCAGTTAAATAAAGCACGCGCAAAGTTGTGCCAAAAATAAATTTAACAGGAACGGATTCATTCAGCCTTACTGGAGGATATAATAAATACGTAGTGTAACACGCAGAGCATTTATTTATAAACAGATATAATTTTCTGATCTAGGATATGGCTTATCAGCCGTTTCCAGAAATAATCATTTTTCAGTTTGGCACTGCTGCGCTCTGGAGCACAACGCAGGAACCGTGCATCACGCACATCAGAAGCAGCGATCAAACTGTTCCCGAGCTATGAGGGAGCTGCAGGCCGATCAGGGCTGTCCAGTCCACACAAAGCCTGATCAATGGAATGTCTCATCTATATGATTCCAAAGGCTGAGTGGTCGCGCTTTGGAGCGCGCGCGCACCCTCTCCGGTGCGGCAGCTGGAGGTGATTCATGATCTGCGTTTATTGTAGATTTCTCCAAGATGACACGTGAAAGTACACCATATATAACTTGTAGGAGAGTAAAGGCTTCACAGACAAACAGATTGCGCACAAGGCTGCTGCGCGCGCAGCGTTTGGAGACTCCAACATCACGTCATGTCATGAAAACTCTCCACTGAGACGCACAGACCCGTTTCTTCATATCATCTATTAAATAAACAAAGATCTATGTTCTACCAAACATCTAAGTTCCTCTGTGTTTACAGTAATTATGGTAATAAACTCGTGCGCAAAGTTAATATTTTCACTCAGAATGAATGGATGAGCTGGCGCACCAAAGCAGGGTGCGCGCACACACAAATACCGACACACAATCACTCGTTCTTTGCGTGATAAACACATTTTATTACTATTCTTACTTAGGATTTTTTTCCTCACTCATATTATATTAAATTCATTATTTTCCTGAATCTAGAAATCATTTCTGATCGCGCAGGGATCAAACAAGCATGTCCTTCACACATGCAGGAAGTAATTTGCATCTGTTTAACATATGTAAATGAAGGCGTGTCAGGGGAGGTGTCTCACGTGCGCTCAGTTCCACGTTGGTTGTGATGTACAAAAGGAATGTGCGTGGATTCCGGTGTACGCACAGTTTGATACATCTGGATCTTTTTGTGCGTGCACACTTTTCTGGATTTGACCGTACGTCACTTTTCAGTGGGAAATCCACGCAAGTCTTTGTACATGAGGCCCCAGGTGGTCAGCTGTCCTTTTCAGTGTTAATCCATTTCCATTTGGGGTATCCTTGCCAAGGGAAGTGGGAAAGAAGTTCCATATTGCTTTTTCGAAACCCACTGTGGGTTGGACATTGGACAAAAACAATTCTTCTTGTTCTTATATCTGTAGTATTGTTTACTCGTATGTGTTAATATCAGCCAGGTGGGAAGCACTAATGGATCTTTTAGTCGGGCTTTATGGACTCTCTTAACATGCACATGTACATCTACAGGTCCGTCATTCTGATGCGTCCCCAGCGGACCTGCACCAACACATTGGTTCCTAGTATCCACACACAGTACATCTCCCCTTTTTAGCTTAGTGTCCATATTCTTATTTTTATTCACAAAACCTTTAAACTTAAACTGTCCCAGTTCTGTATTGTTGAATTCTAAACATGCTGAACAGAAATACCAATAAACTTTCAAATGCTTTTACAAAGTGGAAAGATTGTAATAACACTTTGGAATTTTACTATTTCAAAACAAATATAACATTGAACCTGTCCAGGGGTCAGGGTTGACAACCTGGGTCCCCAGAGCTGTGCAGGGATTATTCTGCCCTGTGGTCCACAGCTCCCTTCTCTAGGAGTGGTGTTTATAAGTCCAGTCTCTGCGGGATGCGAAAAACCCGGCCTGACCTGGTGACTGTGGAGCCATCAGGAATCACTCTGATGTGTGATCTGTTTCTTCTGAGACGCCCAGACGGCATATCGATGTTGTAGGACCGTGGGGTGTTGGCTGGACTGCTGATAGTCCCAGATTTGTTGGTGTTCTTCACTCAGACTCTTTGTCCTGGGTTGAGCTCTTGTTTTGTCTGGGTTTTGTGTCTCTTGTTAAATCAGGAAGCTTGTTTTTGTTTCAGATCCTGGTCTTTTCTCCAGAAGAGATGAAGGTTTGGCCATCTTGGTTATAGTTTATTCTCACTGACCGGCAAGGGTGTCCTGATATTACGACCCATCAACAACTGTGCAGGTGATAAGCCTTGCCCTGTATGCCATGAGAGCCTTATGTGGATCCTCCCCCTTCTTTAGGAGAGTTCGCACAGTCCTTACAGCCCTCTCTGCTTCACCATTACTTTGAGGATAATGAGAACTTGTAGTTACATGAGTAAAATCATATTCCCTTGCAAAGGCTGTAAACTCTGCTGCTTAAAACTGGGGGCCATTATCTGTGATGAGGGTTTCAGGGACCCTATGCCTAGCAAAAAGTGCCTTCATTTTGTTGATCACTGGGACGGCAGTAGTAGAGGTAAGGTTTGCCACCTCTATGTATCTGGAAAAGTAATCTATCACCACCAGGTACATGGCACGGTTCCACTGGAAAAGATCATCTGCGACACGCTGCCATGGCCTAAGAGGAAGTTGTGTTTGCATGAGAGGTTCTGGTACATTATGATTCTCTCGCACACACGTGCAGTTTTCAACCTTGAGTTTGATTTGTTTGGTCAGACCCGGCCACCAAATGGACTGTTGTACTCTGGCAATGCATTTTGTCATGCCCTGGTGACCTTCATGAACCAGGTTGAGCATTTCTTCCTGCATGCTGGCTGGAATAACGTCTTTCACTTTTCATCAATAGTCCCTTTACAACAAGCAGTTCTTGGTGGTACTGCCAATACACTTGAAGTTCAGGAGAGGGAGTCCTTTCCTGCAGGATGGCCAGCCTGCTTGTACAAAGTTTTTAAGTTTTCTGCATATGCTGTCAGTTTCCTGTGCCTGTCTGATTTGCACAAGCCTGCTTTCTGATGCTGGCAAATGTTGCAAAATGTGGGTAATATAAACACACACATCTTCTTCCAGCTGCTTATCCTATGTTGTAGGCGGAGCTTGTATCGGTGTTCTGGACCGTGCATCTGCCGTAATTAAATTATTTCCTGGGACATGTTCAATTTTGTATGTGAAGCGAAGCAGTTGTAATCTAAATTTTAGTATACGAGGTGGCAGGTCATCAAAAGCTCTGCTTCCTAATAAGGAGATGAGAGGCTTATGATCTGTCTGGATCAGAAAGTCCATCCCTATGAGTTAAGATTGAAACCGCTCACATGCCCAGGTCAGTTTTTCGATCTGGGCGTACCTGCACTCTGCGCTTGTCATACTGCGTGAAATGAAAGCCACTGGACGCCATTCACCTGTTGGTTGGTTTTTGTGACAGGACCCCTCCTAATCCAAAGGATGAGGCATCTGCTGCAACTTTTGTTTCTCTGTTCAGACAATACTGGGCGAGAACTGTGGGTGAGCTCAGTTCCTGTTGTAGCTCATCAAAAGCACGCTGCTGTGCTGTCTCCCATTCCCAGGTAGTGTCTGCCTTCAGGAGCTCTCTTAATGGTTGTTTGAGTTCAGCGATATGTGGGGAAAACTTTCCAACATAGTTTACCATGCCCACAAACCTCTTCACATCAGCAGTATCTTTAGGTTTAGGCATCTCCTTGATTGCTTTGATTTTGCCAGGGTCTGCTTCAATGTTCTGAGCTGTGACAATGTGACCCAGAAACAAGACCTTTTCTACAGCAAACTGGCACATGTCGTTGTTCAGAGTCAGCCCCTCCTGTTGGAGCCTCTCTAAGACTCTATGCAGTCTGTAGTCATGTTGTTCTCTGGTGGACCCAAAAATGAGTATGTCGTCTGCGTGACATACAGTTCCCTCCAGTCCTGACAACATTTGGGTCAGTCTTTTTTGAAAGTGTTCAGGTGCGGACAATGAATGGAAACGTTTTGTAGCAGTATCTTTCAAACGGGGTAATAAATGTGGTCAGAGGGACTGACTCTGGATGTAGAGGTACCTGCCAAAATCCCGCTGTAGCATCCAGTTTTGTGAAGACTGTCGCACCTGCAAATTTGGCCAATGTTTCATCTACAGCAGGCAGTATGTGGCATTCTCTACAAACATATTCATTTAGGTGAGTCAAGTCTGAGCATATTCTGACCTTTTCATTGGACTTAGGGGCCACCACCATTCCAGCACACCACTCTGTAGTTCCCTATCAGTCTGGTCTCTCGGTGCAACATACTTGCTATGGGAATTGCGCCCCCACACGATTACCTGAAGGAATATACTCACGCCTTTACGGCTAGGGGCGTCACCGCCGCGCCAGAGGCCCCGCCCTCTGGGTACTTAAGCGGCTTGCGCCTCTCCATCTTTCTCTTTTTTTCCCTTCACCTCGCTTAAACCTGAACTACCTCTTTGCGGGACTTCTCTGTTGCTTCATCGCTCAACCTGAGGTGAGATTGCTCCCTGCACAGAGTGCACAGAAAATTATTCCTGCATACTGCTGGACTAGCAAAAGCTAGTCCGAAACATTTCTCTTAACCCCAAAATCAAAAAAGGCGTTCAATACAGGATCAACTGGACTTTATTTGTTGCAGAAAATGTTTCGACTTCTGTCCAGAAGTCTTTTTCAAAGTATTTTTTTCTCGTCTCTCTACAGATTGCTTCCCTCGAGGACGCTAACTACGCCATAGGAAAAAAGCCATTTCGCTAACTCCTAGCGAGCTAGCCAGTGAAAGCGACATGACGGAGGAAACATTTCAAGAAAAACAAAAAAAGATTCTGGAAGGACTCGCTCGCCTCATCTCGGACATGCCTCCGGAGAAAGGAAAGCGAAAGGCGAGACTGCCAAGGAAAACCAGCGGGACGGCAAGCCCAAATTTGCGCGCCTGTCCCAGCGGATGCGGCTTTTCCCTCACAGCAACGGACACGCACGAGGCTTGTCCAGTCTGCCTGGGAATGCTTCATGCAAAAACAGCACTGGATACGCCCGACTTTTGCCCACACTGCAACCTCATGATGGATGCGGTGCTGCGGCATCAGGTTGACCTCGTCGCCAAAGCCATGGGCGCTTCAGCGACAACAGCGGACGCGGACACCACGGAGCCCCTCACTCCCACGCCGGAGCTAGAGAACATGGCTCTACATGACAGCACAAGTGTCGAATGGGGCGACAGCCCTGACGTGCTGGCTCCTATGGTGGACCTAACAGTCAAGTTCGACACCCGGGGCATGATGAACGAGGACGAGATCTCGATTTCAGCCTCGGGCAAATTTTCAACGGAGGAGGCGGACGTGGAACTGGAGGATCAGGGTGAAGACCTCTCCCAGACCCCGGTACCTGTGCTCCCAGAAACTGACTTCTCCATCCCTGCTCTGTTCGACTTGTGCCACAGAGCAACGGACGCGCTGCACATCCCATGGCCTGAACCTCCGCCTCGCCAACAGGTCACGAGGCTGGCAGGAAACTATTTTTACTCGAAGCAGCAGGCCGCCACGAGGCAAAAGATGCCCGTGTTCCCGGACTTCCTCACAGAACTAACTCGCACCTGGACTCAACCAAGAGCCCCTATGCTTCTTCCCCTCTCACAGTTCCTCGACGTAGACGGGATGGATGAAGTGGGAATAGCTAACATGCCTCAGATTGAGGACACACTAGCGTCTCACCTGGCTCCTAAATCATCAGGAACAAAACCAACTCTTCCCAGCAAGGCTTGTCGAGCCTCAGCGTCTCTACTCGAGAAGTGCTACAGGGCTCAGGGACTCGCGGCACGCGCCATGAACGCGTCCGCGTTAATGCAGGCTTACTTGGCCAAAAAACTGCAACAGCTCCAAACAACAACGGACAAGCAGGCTAGGGGTGGGCGATATTGCCAAAAAATGAAATCACAATATATTTTTTGAAACACCTCGATAACGATATCACAGACGATATTTCACATTTTCTCCTTTTACTGAATCAACCAAACAAATGTGTAATTTCAAAATGACTTTTCATAAACAGTCACCAGAATACAAAAAATATATTCATATTTAACAAGCAAAATAAATAAATAATATATATAAAAAATTGGCTGACAGTTTGAATCAGCTACCAAGTGCAAAAAGAATACCTTAACATAATTTTTTTTGTAAACTTCAAGTATGTTAACAATTCTTGATCTGTTTGTAGAACAATATCTTTGAAGAAATAGTTTTATCCACATCTTTTAAACAGGAAGAATGTGCAGTTAAGAGAGATAATAAAACAAAAAGCACATTTTCTTTAGAATTAAGAAGAAGTTTTCGTAGTGCGCAGGATGTTTGTGCTTTAAATGGCTAAACAAATTTGACGTGTTTCCTCCCTTACCCGAAACAACGTGCAGACTTGCAGAATATGGTCGTCTGATTCACATCTTCTTTTTTATAACCGAAGTAATTCCAAACAACAGAAGTTTGCTGGTGAAGATTCTCAGTCGTCCAGGACATGATGAAATCAAAAAAGGCGTTCAATACAGGATCAACTGGACTTTATTTGTTGCAGAAAACGTTTCGACTTCTGTCCAGAAGTCTTTTTCAATTCTGGACAGAAGTCGAAACGTTTTCTGCAACAAATAAAGTCCAGTTGATCCTGTATTGAACGCCTTTTTGAGAACAACAGAAGTTGCTCCTTTTTTAGGAATTAAATCGGGAGGTAGTTCCGCGACACTCTTTTGGGCTTCCATGCGGGCGCGCGCTTCACATGGCTCAGTGCTGCGCAGGTTAGACGCAGTCAAATGACGTCATCATAGGATGCTGCGACCGGTGTCAAAAAATCCACCGGTATTATCGTAAACGAGACGATATGGCCCACTCCTAGTCCACGCAGCATCTAGCAGGACATTTTAGAGCTCTTCGTGTTTCCTTCTGCTGACGAGCTCTACGGAGATGCTGGTTCCATCCCCAGCAGGACTCGCCCACACCGACAGCTGCTTCTGGAATCTTCTCATTTTATTTGATCTTTTCATCATCTGGAAGTTCTGATCATCACATTTACTCGAGGTCCAAAATGTTCTCGTGTCAGACAGAGAGGACACCAAAACGTCTCTGACCCAGAGGACCTGACGAGCCTCCACTGTGAGTAGTTACAGTCTAACCTGCAGCAGATGTGACCTCATGTTCTCTACAGCAGTGACACACACACACACACGTGCACGCACGAAGCGGTTCTGGTGGGACCCACCTTGATGAACTCCAGTTTGAGGTACTCGGCCATCTGGTAGGTCTTGCAGACCCTGAAGATGTTTCCGATGATGTCTTCTGGAGAGTAGCCCAGAGCCCACAGCTGCTCCACCACCTTGTAGGCCTCGTCCATGTTCCCCTCCACGCAGTGTCCCAGCATGCTCTTCACCAGCAGGGGGTGGGGCTCGTCGCACACCTTGAACACGTTCTCGCTGTTGATGAAGCCGAAGCCCGAGTTGGTGGACTGCAGGTTGTTCAGCGCCTGGAAAACAGGGTATACACAGAAATTCTTAAGTTAAATTTAATACCTTTTTAATACCATCACAGTATTTTTTAATACCATCACAGTATTTTTTAATACCATCACAGTATTTTTTAATGCCATCACAGTATTTTTTAATACCATCACAGTATTTTTTAATACCATCACAGTATTTTTTGATACCATCGCGATGTTTTTTAATACCATCACGACACTGAGCTGCAACCGTAGCAGCAACCTCTTGTACTTCAGTTAAGAGCAACTACCGTATTTTCCGGTGTATAGGTCGCACCTTTTTATGTTTTTTTTTTCAAGGCCTGCGACCTATACACCAGAAAATACGGTAATTGTAAAGTGATAGATTACTGTCATTTTCTTCCTAAACCTTGGTAGTAAATGTAGTTTTATAACAATTACTGGATACATCAAGTTGCTTCTTGCCTCAATAAAAGCACTGACCTATTTGTTATTTAAATGTAACCCAAGACAAAAAGTTATTTAATTGTTCCCACACACAACCTATCTCTAATGGCAAATGAAAAACTGTAAACTTGAAAAGAGAACAGTTTAGTTAAAATAATT
This sequence comes from Garcialebias charrua, assembly GCA_038048925.1. Classification (NCBI taxonomy): domain Eukaryota; kingdom Metazoa; phylum Chordata; class Actinopteri; order Cyprinodontiformes; family Rivulidae; genus Garcialebias; species Garcialebias charrua. The sequence continues at coordinate 13,924 of JBBPBX010049551.1, forward strand.
CAACACTGAACACATGCACAATTCAAAAAGAGAGGTAGAAAAATAATAACTACTGTCCGCTCATTCTCAATCAGGTCATCTGGACAGTTTCTTTTTAGTAGAAACGTTTCACCCTCACTCCAGAGGGCTTCGTCAGTCAGAGCAGTCCAAAGCAAACTGAAGCTACCCCACCAAGTAAACAACTTAAGTGGACCAACCAGTTTGCTGTAGCCAAGATGGTTTCTGGGGGCTTGTCCCTCGTCGACTCCTCCCAGGCAGGCAGACATGTCCAAAGTGGTTCAAGACAAGAAAGTTCATTCTCAATAGTCCAGGTATCAAATCCGCTCATTCTCAATCTGGACTACTCTGACTGACGAAGCCCTCTGGAGTGAGGGTGAAACGTTTCTACTAAAAAGAAACTGTCCAGATGAACTGATTGAGAATGAGCGGATTTGATACCTGGACTATTGAGAATGAACTTTCTGGTCTTGAATAACTACAGTACTGTATTTTTCAACCTGTAAGTCGCAGTTTTTTTTTGCATAATTTACATGCCTTGCAACTTATAGGCCGAAGTGACATATTTATAGATTTTTTTTCCCCATTTTTATAAACAATTTTTTGACTGAGATATGACCGTTTCCATTCATTCTGACTGGAAGGAAAAAAACTGCAGTTCCTGATGGCCCCAGTAGTAATAGTATGGCATGCTGTTGTATCATGTAATAGGAATACGTGCCTATAATGACAAATTTAAAAAAGTTCAAGACAAAAACAACTGGACTTTATTTATTATACTATTATACTATACTTTATTGTTTTTCTATTGTACTTTTTAGAATTCACCATGTCCTGGATGACTGAGAATCTTCACCAGGTATTAATGACTCAATCGGCCTGCCATACTCTCCCCACCTCTCTACTTGGAACAGTCAATCCAGCTGCACCGCCCCGGTGAAATGCAGCTAATTTGACCATTAAAGTGCACTTATTAAGAAAATGATACTAGACAGAAACACACCTCTGCTATAATTTCGAGCTAACAAACAATAGTTTAGGTACTTTTCTTAAATGTCGGAGGATCAAGCTGCGCTCCTCTTTCCTGTTTCTTTTTACAGACATGACAAAAAGCCTCGCCCAGCTGAAGGTGTGAACGCACACTGATCGACGATATGACGTCATTGTTTTAGCTAAGGTCCTACTCAAACATAAAATTAGAAAAGATAAATAAATTCACAGACATTTTATTAGTCAACAGAACAAGACAAATATAGTTGTGTATGTTTCAAAAAATTAATACCTCGTCGTCAGATGACGTTTATTACTTTTTAATACTTTTTAATGGCTGTAATTTGTGTTAATTTCATTTACTACCTTTTAATATCTTTGACAACCCCGCGGATACCCTGAAAACAGAACCGGTCTGAGCAAACCCCGCCTTCTGTTGGACGCCCGGGCTCCAGGCTCCGCCCCCTCACCTGTCTCATGTCTCCCTGCGCCGTGAAGATGACGGCCTCCAGCCCGTCGTCGGACACGGACAGGCGCTCCTTGTCCACCACCTCCTGCAGCCGGGACAGGATCTGTGCGTCCGTCAGCTTGGAGTAGCGCAGCACGGCGCAGCGCGACTGGATCGGCTCGATGATTTTATCTGACGCGTTGCAGGCGAGAGCGAAGCGCGTCGTCCTCGAGTAGATCTCCATGATCCTCCTGAGCGCCTGCTGGGCGCCGTCCGTCATGCTGAGACACATCGGGGACATCGGGTCACATTTAGAGAAACTCAAGATGGTCCTGCACGTCTCACCTGTCAGGACCTGTCTCACCTGTCAGGGACACGTCTCACCTGTCAGGACCTGTCTCACCTGTCAGGGACACGTCTCACCTGTCAGGACCTGTCTCACCTGTCAGGACCTGTCTCACCTGTCAGGACCTGTCTCACCTGTCAGGGACACGTCTCACCTGTCAGGACCTGTCTCACCTGTCAGGACCTGTCTCACCTGTCAGGACCTGTCTCACCTGTCAGGACCTGTCTCACCTGTCAGGACACGTCTCACCTGTCAGGACCTGTCTCACCTGTCAGGGACACGTCTCACCTGTCAGGACCTGTCTCACCTGTCAGGGACACGTCTCACCTGTCAGGACCTGTCTCACCTGTCAGGACCTGTCTCACCTGTCAGGACCTGTCTCACCTGTCAGGGACGCGTCTCACCTGTCAGGACCTGTCTCACCTGTCAGGACACGTCTCACCTGTCGGGACCTGTCTCACCTGTCAGCCTCGTCCAGGATGATGACCTTGTGTCGACCTTTAGGCAGCGTGACCTTCTGCTGAGCGAACATCTTGATCTTGTTCCTCACCACGTCGATGCCCCTGCAGACAGAACGTCCACTGTTAGGACTCGGGTCCCCCCCCCACGTGGCTCCGCCCCCACGTGGCTCCGCCCCCACGTGGCTCCGCCCCCGCTCCTCGTGTCTCACCTGTCGTTGGAGGCGTTCAGCTCCAGCACGGCGTCCTTCATCGAGGCTCCCAGCAGCGCCCGGGCCAAACACAAGATGCTGGTGGTCTTTCCTGTGCCGGGGGGACCTGAACCACAACAGACTGGATCAGTTCACCAGGACTCCACAACCATCACACTCCCACCGCCATGCTCGGCACTTTGAGGTGATTGAGCTCATTTGCTGTTTGCTGCTGTGCATTATGGGTAACTATCTGACCTTTGGTCTCAGAGGAAACTTTCCAAAGCAGAAATCTGCTGCCATGCTGGTTTGACCTTTGACCTGCTGACTGAGGCCTACAGTCTGACCTTTGGGGTGAATTTTTTGACAACAATTTAGACTTTTCTGCTTCAAACTCTTTACAGAACAGTCTCAGAGTGAAACAGGAAATTAAATATAGCAAAAAGATTTGATCCGGTTTGTTTTCAGGTCACAGCGAAGACTTGGAGACTGTTCTGACTCCAGATGTTCTGACTCCAGATGTTCTGATTCAACCACAGCCCTCCGTGTGGAGCACAGCTGCTGTGTTGGGCACCCAGGGGAGCAGATGGGGCCTTGCTCAAGGGATGAGGGTGCTTCACCTTTCCCACCCATGTTTTGATGTTGTTGGTCCAGGGAGTTGAACCAGCGACCTCTGGATTCTCTGAGTGGAGCTGGATTATGTTTTAAATTATAATTCTAGTTTTGTTCAAAACTTAAAAATGTTTGGAAAGTGGATTTAATTCAACTGAAGGTTTTTTGTGTGTGTCTGTAACAGGATTATTATTATAATAATAATAATAATAATAGATTCAATTTATAATGCACTTTTCATTAGTAAAAATCTCAAAGTGCTACAATGTGTAACAAGGTAAAGGTAAAAAATAAAACAAGTGATAAAATCAAATAAAATCAATAATAATATCGACTAAGATCAAAGATAAAATCATGTAGATTTAGGCTTGCTTAAAAAATAAATAAAATAAAACAAGTGATAAAATCAAATAAAATCAATAAAGATAACTGCTAAGATCAAAGATAAAATCATGTGGAGGCAGAATAGGCTTGCTTAAAAAGAAAAGTCTTAATGCCGCTTTTAAAGTCAACCAGTGACTGTGGAGCTCTCAGGTCATCAGGGAGGGAGTTCCACAGGCGGGGGGCAGCCACACAGAATGCTCGGTCGGTTATTATTATTATTAATAATATTATTAAACAATCTGCTCCTCAGACAATGTTAAAAAATATATGATAATGTTAAATTATTATTTTATATACTGTATGAATGTTTCCAGATGATTCTGTTGGGACCTGGAGCTACAGAAATAAAATAAACTGAATAAAACTTTTAACACATCTCTCTCTTTTAACACACTCCCTAAATGGTTTTCAGAATCTGTTGGAATCCTGGCAAAAACCAATGCAGATTTGTTCCTGTCTTTGATTTTATACATCTACCTTATGTTTGGCTCGTTTTTTGATACTTTGTTAAAAAAAATAAAAAAAAGTATTTCTTTCTTTTGTTTTTTCTCTTTTTTGTTTTCTATTGTTTAATTAAGGAAATTCTACCACTGCTGTTCATCGTTCTTTAGTTTTAGCAGGTCAAGGTTGAATGAATGAAACACATCAATGTCTTTCATATACTGTAAATTATATTTTTATTTCGTGGCACTAACGTCGTTAATAAAGTTTAAATAAGTTTAAATCTTAAGGCCACACTGGCCCAGAGGAGTTCCGGTGACTCAGTGTTCTGGTCCCTGCGGCTCGGTTCTGCAGAACCATCGGAACCGACCTGAGATGATGATGTTCGGGACGTTTCCCTCCCGGGCGAACACCTCCAGGCGGCTCACGGTCTCCTCGTTCCCCACGATGTCACTCAGCTTCAGCGGCCGGTACTTCTCCACCCACGGCAGCTCGTGGGAGCTCCGACACGGAGTCTCCCCGGCCCCCGGGTCCGTCTTCAGGCTGCTCTCCATCGGCTTGTGGCTGCTCGTTGGCTCCGCCATGTCCGCGTCCATGATGTCCGCGTCCCCGAGAGCCCGCGAACGGAGCAGCTTTCCCTCCCCTGGCAACTGAACTCTGATTGGCTGAACGCCCTCAGCGCGAAGGTGATTGGTCAATGAAATCTCGCGATATTTAAAGCCTGGGGCTAAAAAAAAACTTGGATAAACATCAGGCCGTGCAGGTGAAAACACCAAGAAGTTTGTTTCAACTGCTTGTATCTGTTAAACTGGAACAACTTTTTAATTACAGCTGATTTCACACAAGGTGGAGCTGAGAACTGAATGACTGCTGAAATCAGCTGAATGACTGCTGAAAACAGTTTAAATCAGCCGAATATCTGCTGAAATCAGCCAAATGACTGCTGAAATCTGCTGAATGACTGCTGAAATCAGCTGAAAAGAATCTGAAATCGACAGAATCGACAGCTGATTTCACACAAGGTGGAGCTGAGAACTGAATGACTGTTGAAATCAGCTGAATGACTGCTGAAAACAGTTTAAATCAGCTGAATATCTGCTGAAATCAGCCAAATGACTGCAGAAATCTGCTGAATGACTGCTGAAATCAGCTGAAAAAAATCTGAAATCGACAGAATGACTGCTAAAAACAGTTTAAATCAGCCGAATGACTGCTGAAATCAGCCAAATGACTGCAGAAATCTGCTGAATGGCTGCTGAAATCAGCTGAAAAAAATCTGAAATCGACAGAATGACTGCTGAAAACAGTTTAAATCAGCCGAATGTCCGCTGAAATCAGCTGAAGACTTCTGAAATCGACAGAATGACTGCTGAAATCAGCTGAAAAAATCTGAAATCGACAGAATGACTGCTGAAATCACAGACATTTCACAGACATATCACAGACATTTACACCTCCAGATGCAGAAAAAGAGCCACCTGCATCATGAAAGACCTCACTCACCCAGCACACTCACTCTTTGCACCACTCCCCTCGGGACGGAGGTTGAGGAGCATCAAATGTAGAACCACTAGACTGAGGAACAGCTTCTACCCTGAGGCTGTCAGACTCATGAATAAATAAATAATAAGAATAAACACTGCAAAATGTCACATCATACTGATACTGTACTGATCTGTTTCTTGTTGCTGCGTTCATCTGTGACCATCTGTTTCTTGTTGCTGCGTTCATCTGTGACCATCTGTTTCTTGTTGCTGCGTTCATCTGTGACCATCTGCTCATGTTCGTGCTGCTGTTTATAATGATGTTTTTCTACTACATTAGGGCTTAGTGTATTACTAGCTGATGTGATGTCTCTCTTAGTTAATCCTAGATGTTATTATTGTATTTCTCTTGCATTTGTTGTTGGATGTAACTGGGACCCTGTGTACATAATCTCGTTTTCAACACATGTACTACATGCGGTGCAAATGACAATAAATTCTCTCTGACTCTGACTCTCTGACTCTGAAAACAGTTTAAATCAGCCGAATGTCTGCTGAAATCAGCCAAATGACTGCAGAAATCAACTGAATGACTGCTGAAATCAGCTGAATGACTGCTGAAAACAGTTTAAATAAGCTGAATGTCTGCTGAAATCAGCCAAATGACTGCAGGAATCAGCTGAAAAAATCTGAAATGGAATTTCAGAATGACTGCTGACAGAATGACTGCTGATATCAGCTAAACTGCTGAAATTGGTATGTATTCAGCAGGACTGCTAAAATCAGCTGACTGCAGAAATCAGCTGAATGACTGCTGAAATCAGCTGAAAACTTCTGAAATTGACAGAATGACTGCTGAAATCAGCTGAATGACTGCTGAAAACTGTTTAAATCAGCTGAATGTCTGCTGAAATCAGTTTAAATCACCCGAATGCCTGCTGAAATCAGCTGAAGACTTCTGAAATTGACAGAATGACTGCTGAAATCAGCTGAATGACTGCTGAAAACTGTTTAAATCAGCTGAATGTCTGCTGAAATCAGCCAAATGACTGCAGAAATCTGAATGACTGTTGAAATAAACTGAAGAAATCTGAAATCGACTGAATGAATGCTGAAATCAGCTAAACTGCTGAAATTGGTATGAACTCAGCTGGACTGCTTAAAGCAGCTGACGACTGCTAAAATCAGCTGACTGCATAAATCAGCTGAATGACTGCTTAAATCTGCCGAAGATGGCTGAATGACTGTTGAAGACGGCTGAAATTATAGCTGAATGACTGCTAATCATCTGAACACTGCTGTAATCAGCTGAATGACTGCTGAAATCAGCTGAATGGCTGCTGAAATCAGCTGAAGGCTGCTGAGTTGCTAAAGCTAAAAGATGCAAAACACTGAGAAAAAGCCAAATGCTAAATGTAACAAATGATTACTGTAGCTAAAAAATAAAAGGCTAGCCAAAAGCAGCTAAAGGCAAGCTAAAAGTGATCAAAGCTTACCTAAAAGCTAAATGTTGTAAACTGTTAGCAAAAGGCAGTAAAGAGACTAGTTAAAAGCTAAATGAAGTTAAAGGCTATAGCTAAAAGTGAAATGTGAAAACAAAAAAACACGAAGAGGAACTAGAGTTAGCAAAATGCAAAAAAAAAAAAAAAAGAAGGCTAAGTAAAAGTAATGCCTAAAAAAGCAGAAGTCTAAATTTAAAAACCCGACAGATTCTCGTGTATTTTAACGGAGTCCCTGGTTTATTTCATTTTATGACGTCGGTCACTCCTACAGAAACATCTAACAGTACGGTTGGGCAGCACGGTGGCACAACTGGTAGAGCTGCTGCCTCTCAGCGAGAAGGTTGCCGGTTCAAATCCCGGTCCGGGGACCTTTCTGGGTGGAGTTTGCATGTTCAGAGTCAGAGTCAGAGAGTCTTTATTGTCATTTGCACCGCATGTGGTACATGAGATGAAAACGAGATTATGTACACGAGGTCCCAGTTACATCCAACAACAAATGAAAGAGAAAAACAGTAATAACATCGAGAACTAACTAAGAAAAACATCAACTAGTAATACACTAAGCCTAATATAGTGGGAATAAACAGCAGCACGAACATGAGTTTGTATGAGCAGATGGTCACAGATGAAACACAGCAACAAGAAAACAGATCAGCATCAGCATGATGTGATATTTTGCAGTGTTTATTTTAATTTTATTTTTATTTATTCATGAGTCTAACAGCCTCAGGGTAGAAGCTGTTCCTCAGTCTAGTGGTTCTACACTTGATGCTCCTCAACCTCCGTCCTGAGGGGAGTGGGGCAAAGAGTGAGTGTGCTGGATGAGTGAGGTCTTTCATGATACAGGTGGCTCTTTTCTGCATCTAGAGGTGTAAAT
>JBBPBX010049552.1:0-25307 GCA_038048925.1 Garcialebias charrua
TGATGAGCACTTCCATTAAGCTTTTTAACATGTCGTGTGTGGTAATCAACAGTTAGCGAATACAGTTCAGTCTTATATGTTACACAGGACGAAGCTGGAAGAGTCACCCAATAATCGTGAGTTTCTTGTGTGAGTGGGCGGGACTTAAGTGATGTCATGGATCAACAATAATAATTTGTCTCAGAGTGTTCATTGATCTAGTACCAAAAATCTGGTGCAGATGGGATTATGTATCACTGAGATAGGGGGCGCACTGGAGTAAAATTTTCAACTACAATACCAATGTGTATAAAAGTGCTCACTGATGAAGCACCATAAATCTGGTGCAGATCGTTTGATGTATCACTGATCTGTAACTGTTGGAATAATGTAGGGGGTGCACTTGAGTCAAATGTTAAACAACCATATAATAATATCAATAATAAAATTTAGCCTACGATAGAGATCTGTCTTCTACCGGCTAACCGCAGAAAATCACAGTTGTCCAGATTTAATCTTTACTTTTTTTAGTTTAAAACTGTGCATAAGTGGTGTTGAAGTGTACAATCAGAGTTGTCAGAGTTAATCAATACTTTTTTTGTGTTGAAAACTGTGCGTAAGTGGTGTTAAAGTCTTTTCTTCGAGTGCTAAGTAGCGAAGCTAAGCTAACTTTGTCCGGCTTGCCGTAGTGTTGCCATCGGACACATGCGCAAAACGTTGCGTTCCGTCGAAAGTTTTTTTTTTTTTTTTGTCGAAAGTTAAATTAAGCGTTGGTCAGCTTTAAATCAGAGTTGTCAGATTTAGTCTTTACTTTTTTTAGTTTAAAACTGCATAAGTGGTGTTAAAGATTTTTCTTCGAGTGCTGAGTAGCAAAGCTACAAGCTAACTTCGTCCGGCTTGCCGTAGTTTTGCCGTATACGAACGCATTGGACAAGTATTTTTCCAGTATGGCTGGAACGTACTTACCATTCTTTTGCAAGACGCTTATAAACCTTCTTGATCTCTGCCTGGCTTGCGATCCTGGTTACTCCTAGGGTTTTGTATGGGTCCATCTCAGGTCCTGCATGGCTGGATCCAGCCAGCAGCAGCACAGAGAGGAGCACTATGCACCACGGCCAGAGGCAGTGACATGCTGACCCTGTCACCAGTTACCTTACATCAGAGCAACCATCATCATCAGGAGGACCTCCACATCATGACACAGACTTTAGACGATTCATAATGTGTTTATCTGTTTCTTAAAAGTAGGGAGAATAACTAAAACGGAGCCGCAGATGTTTCCAGGCAGTTCAGTTCTTTCTTTCTCCCTCTCTGTTATGAATGGTTGCTTCAGCGCAACACCTTCAGTCACCTCGAACAGAAGCGGTCAGCTCGTGTCATCTTACACCACATATTCAATAAAGATTTAGCTCCTTTCCCATCATTAACAGCCAAAAACGCCCAGGGTGTGTTCCGCATCATTACACAGCTCCTCCAGGATTGACGACAACCTGATGCCGTGAAGCGGGACTCTAGACTGATGCACCTCATCTCGAAAGTAATCTTGGGAAATTGAGTGTTTCGTGAAAGCTTTATTTTATTTTTATTTTTTTACTCTGTAAGCTTGATGTTGCTTTGTACAGTATGCGTTCCTACAGAGCCAAGCTCACAACAGTCTCCGTACGCCGGAACTCACCGTGAACATAATTGAACGCACCCTTACTTTTGACCAATCACAGACAGCGGTGATGTAAACAAGGAAATAACAAGCGCAACCAGAGGAAGCTATACCACAAAATAATCTCTATTAAGAAAATTTCACTACTAGGTCCAGAGAGTTTTTAAATAATTAACAACTCAAGCATTAGGCTTCTTTCTTGTAGTACAAAACAGTGCAAAATATATCTTGTGTAGTTTTAGCCATAAGTTTTAAACTAAAGAATATGTTGTTAACTCTTAACAGTTTCTAATATTGTCACTTAATAAACGAACAGTAACAGAGCAGCATTTTACACTGAAAACAATTGACCCTCCAACCCTCTAGAGAGCGTCTCCTTCAGCTTTAAGGAGAGCTGACAAGGTATCCTCTGTGGCTTTGACCAGAGCCTCGCAGTAAAATCACACAACACAGCGTTGTGTTCACAGATCAGAGGGCAGGTTTCTCTAAAGCTGACCAATGCTTACTTTAAACTTTAGACCAAAAAAAAAAAACTTTTGACGGAACGTAGCGTTTTGCACATGTCCAAATATATGTAGAAGGGTGCCAGCTGCAGCTAAAGTGTCCCCAAATAAATCCAAATTGTATTCTGTAATCCAAACTAAAGACAAAGGTCTACATTTTGATGTGTAAGAAGTGTAAAGAGAATCAAACTCACAAGAATAATTGAAGATGTTGCCAGTTGCTCATTATGGTCTCCATGGTAACTGCACACTGTCTGTCACTCCCTGACTACAAACTTAGGAGGTAGACTGAAGTAGGAATGTGCGATATGGCCTAACCTAACCCACCCCTCATACAAACAACTCTCATAATACATGGCACACTAGACACCCAGGCCGGGTCAACCTGCCCCCTCCCATGGACCACTGATCATGCCCCCAAACACCCAACCCCCAGCCCACAAACCCGCAACCCATCAGCGAGCCGAGGGCCCCCTGCCCAGAGCCGGGCACAAGAGCGCAAGCCAGCCCAAAGCCCGGCAACCCGCCCACCAGAGCCCAAGATCCCCGACCACACTAGGCCCAAGTCCGGGGATGACAAGCCCCCAGAACCCCAAGTCCTCGGCGCCCACCCCAAACCTACCCCAGCACAGCCAGGCCACCGACCGGTGACCCATGACCGCCGCCACAGACCACCCGAGGGCCCGCATGCAGCCACCGGCAGACATCCCCCAGAACCACCCAGGGTGAAAGCAGGGCCCCCCTGCCCAGGAACCCCCAACAGCCCAGCCCCCCTCCAAACCCCGACACCCCCCCACACCAGCCCCAATGCCCCACAAGGCCAGATCCCAGACCCCCCACCCTCACTATGTAACGGAGCCGATCAAAGAATGCCAGAGAGATTGATCCGATGTGTCAGCAGATGCTGTTTCAAGACTAATATGATCTAACAGAAGATTTTTATAGTGATTAATGCTAAGATTATTTTTATTTTTCCAATTTATGAGTATAGTTTTCTTTACGATACATAAGGCAGTGAAAATCATGCGGGATATATTTTTTTCTAGTGTAACATCTTCAAAGATAGCCAATAAGCAAACAGACGGAGAGAGTGGAATATTACATTTCAGACATTTAGACAAGTCTTCACAGACCTGGACCCAGAACCTCTGAACAGGTTGGCAAAACCAGAATGTGTGGATATAATCATCAGGTATATTTTCTGTGCACTGTGAACAGTTGTTAGATGATGTAAATCCCATCTTAAACATTTGCTGACCTGTATAATGTACTCTATAGAGAACTTTATACAGTACTGTATTAATTGTAAAATGGAGATTCTAGTCATTTTAAATGTACACTGTATTTAAACATACAAGTACTTGAGACCAGGTTTTTTGTTCAAAGTTGATTGATAAATCTGTCTCCCATTTTGCAACAGGTAGCGTTATGGAGTCATCAGACCTTTTACCAGTTGACGTCATCACGCAAAGCTTGCCTGAAACGAGCGTTCTGATTGGACGGCAAAAAGCAGCGCCAATTTGAAACCGGATCTCGGGGGTTAGTAGGAAGGAGCCGGGTAGCTTTAATGATGGCGAGTAGTAATTTAGAAGCTTGGTTTCTTAAAATAGTGGACAACAACTGGTCAAAATGCCTGAACATCGTGCCGCGGATCCGAGAGGAGGTGATAGTGAGGCAGCTGTCGCGTGGGGCCACCGTCTCCAAGACAACAATAGCTGAAACAAGAAAGTTGAAGTCAGCCAGATCTATCACCTTTACAAAAGATGGACATGTTCAGCTCGTGGGTGTTTGTGGCACTGCTGACGATAGTGTTCGTGCTGGCACTGTTGTCATTCATGCTAAAGTAAAGGCAAGCATGAAGCAACGCAACTATCGGGTGTTTATGGCGCTGATGGAAAATGGGGAAATCCTTCAGGCTTCTTGCGAATGTCCAGCAGGGTGAGCTAACTCTGTTGTGTAGTTGTCAACAACGTTATATCCAAGCGTCAGAAAATACATGTTTTAAATTTCTCACATCAATACTTCTGATATTTAGACTGATTTGGTTATTGTTACGGGTTTAACTTCTTCTGTTAGCTGCTAACTAGCGCCATGTAGCCACAGTATGTAAACAAAAACATGACGTTTGAGTCAGTCACACCATGTTTTAAATTTCTCACACTAATACTTCTGATATTTAGACTGGTTTGGTTATTGTAACTGGTTTAACATCTTCTGTTAGCTGCTATAAATAGCACCTTGTCTTCATAAGAGCTGTCATTTTACTGTAAGCACAGTATGTAAACAAAAACATGACGTTTGAGTCATTCAATATTCGTCATTATTTGGTTTTTTTATTACAGTTAACTATGTCTTATAAACAACATTAGACAATTGGTGATGTTGTAATGTGAAAAATAATAACTATCCCAAGCGATACATTTATTAGCTTTCCTGGGAAAATTGATTTATGTTTGATAACGTATTTACTATTACACTTTTGACACTGTTCATACAGCTGACACTGTATGAGACGTAATGTGTGTGAAAATGTTAAATGTATTACCAAAAAGATATTTTGCATGTGAATTCCCTGACACATAATATGGTTGTATATTGTGTTTGTGATTATATTTGCAGGCAAGGAGGTGGCTGCAACCATGTTGCTGCATTGCTTTTTGAGTTGGAGAAACACCAAAGTAGTGGGGTGTTGGAAATACATTCAAAACCAACTTGTACTCAGTTACCTTGTACCTGGAAGGGACCAGCCCAGAAACGACCTGCACCTGCTACTTGGGATGAGTTGCAAGTTTTAAAGTGAGTGTAATAATTGTTCCTGAACAAAATTCATATTAAGCTAATAACACAAATACCCAGAAAGGTGACTTTAGGTGTCCAACTTCATCAACAACTGGAATAACACAATATCACTTATTACCGTATTCTCCGGCGTATAAGTCGCACCTTTTTGCCTACATTTCTAAGCCCTGCGACTTATAGGCCGGTGCGACTTATACGTCGATTTTTCCAATATTTTGGTCATAATTTGACTTTGGTCAAAAACTCCAAAAATGGTGCAGTACCAGTTTCGGCCGCTATGGGCGCTAAGAAACCCTTTACAGTACCTACACTGTTGACATCTGCCTGGTCCAAAAATGGTGCAGTGACACAGAAGATGAAGACTTCAATGGTTTTGAATAAATAAATAAAAACCATAAAATAAATACAGTATCTGTTTCTGTCATCATTTTAAACTGAGACACGTTTTTTACTGTAATGTCAGCTAATAAAAATATATTTTTATGTGTTTATCTTTAAAGATAAATGATGAAAGACACAAAATATACAAAAATTATGTTCATTTATTAATGAAAAGTTCAACTAAGACACATCAAACAAAATACTGTAGTTTTTATGTGATAATCTTGTCAAAAGTCCTTCCAAACAATTTGGCAGCCAGTCCAAAATAATGTTAATTTATTAATGAAAAGTTCAACTAAGACACATCAAACAAAATACTGTAGTTTTTATGTGATAATCTTGTCAAAAGTCCTTCCAAACAATTTGGCAGCCAGTCCAAAATAATGTTCATTTATTAATGAAAAGTTCAACTAAGACACATCAAACAAAATACTGTAGTTTTTATGTGATAATCTTGTCAAAAGTCCTTCCAAACAATTTGGCAGCCAGTCCATTTTGGGCAAAACACCAGTTCACGTGAGGTGCGACCTATAGGCCGGTGCGACTTATAGGCCGATGCGACTTATACGTTGATTTTTCCATTTAATTGGGCATAATTAGGCTGGTGCGACTTATACTCAGGTGCGACTTATACGCCGACGAATACGGTATGTCTTATTCCAGTCCAAAAAAACTATTCCACATTATCCAATTGTAGTTTATTCAATTGTGTTAATTGTTGTTAATTGTTTTCTAGTGGCACTAGATAAAAAAATGAAAGCACTAAGAAATAAATTCAACCACATAGTTACGGTTTTAAAAGCTTTCTACAATTCTAAGATCTGGAATAGTTTTTGGACATTTAACAAAAACACTTCAACAAACAGATTTGCTATTATGTGTTTGATATGAACCCTTCATCTTTTTGTCCTTTAAGGCATGACATCCGAGTCGAGAAGTTTTCCAGGAGAACGCTGAACAGCTTGAATTTTGACCCACGACATCCTGATGACCGGAATCAGCCCATTACTGCTGGTCTTCACAAGGACTTGTGGAGCGTGGAGCCATTGTTGCCCTTTTGCAGGTTGTAGTAGTATTTATTTTCACATATTTTTATTGATATTTTGCATATAGAACAAAGGTACAGTATTTACAAATTCGAGGGTATAAAAGTGTTGAAGATAACAAAACTATTCACACCTTTGACTCTAACATGCCTTTTTTTTCTCCCAGGAACACCAAACACATACAGAACACCTCCAATAGTGAAACACAGTAAAGTGAAGGTAGTAGTAAATAAAATATAAAACAATAAAAATAAATAAATTGAAATAACTTTTAAGTAAAAAAAAAAAAAAAAAAAAAATAAAAAAGAAACCTAGGTGTGCAGGGGAATTTGTATTTCTACATTAAAGCAACAAATTCCATAAAAGGCTGCCAGATAGAGTAGAATTTGTTCAAATTTCCAGATTTAGTATATCTAATTTTCTCCACTTTCAAAAAGGACATGACCTCATTTATCCACATTGTGCTGGATGGAGTTTTAGTTGATTTCCAATTACAAAGAAGGTGACGCCTAGCGATCAAGGAAGTAAAAGCTATCACCTTCAACTCTCTTGTGGAGTATTGACTATATTGCTCCGGGAGACCGAATATGACAGTATAAGCCGAGATGTCAATAGTTTTCGAAAGTACAATCGATATGGTATGAAAATAAATTTGCCAGAAGTTCACAAGGGCTGAGCACGAAAAAAACATATGTGTAAGATTGCAGGGCGAGCCTCCACAGCGGTCACAAACATCTATTACATTAGGGTAGATCCGTGCCAGTCTAGATTTTGAGTAATGACATCTGAATATTACTTTGAACTGTATCAGACTCAGGCGGGCACATATAGAGGTATTATGAATAGCCATCAGAGCTTTCTCCCACCAGTGATCATCAAAAACTAGCCCCAATTCCTGCTCCCAAGCTCTCTTAGTGCTTGTGGTTAAAAACACATCATATGATTGAATAGAATTATAAATCTTTGAAATTAAGGACCCTTGCAATGGGTTAAGTTGTATAAATTCGCTCCACGGCTGTTCAGGAGGCAGATGAGGAAAATTAGGAAATAAGGATTTTGCACAAGCTCTTATCTGAAAATATCTAAACAAATGAGAGGGTGGGAGATGAAATTTAGAAGCTAAATCAGTGAAAGAGCAAAACAACCCTTCTCTAAATAAATCTTTGAAACATTTTAGTCCTTTATTCTGCCATAAGGAGAATGTTGGATCAGTAAGAGCAGGTTTAAACAATGGGTTTTTTAAAATTGGGGTCAAGACTATGGGGTCTGTAAATTTAAACTGTTTCCTAAACTGAAACCATATCCGGAATGTATCTACAACTATGGGGTTGGTAGTTTGGCCAGAGGGATTCACAGAAGTTGGACCTGTAAGCAAAGCTGAAAGTGAAGCTGAGGGACATGAATATATTTCTAATTCACACCAGGTTATATCAACGGGATTAGACCAGAAAGCAATTTTGTTAATATTAGCTGCCCAGTAATAAAATCGAAAATTTGGTAAGCAAAGACCACCATGAAACTTACAGTTCTGAAGTGTTTTTTGTCTTACTCTGGGTGTTTTGCCGTTCCACAAAAAATTACCAATAGCTGAATCTAAAGAATTAAAAAAACTTTTTGGTAAAAATACAGGTAGACATATAAAAAGAAACAAAAATTTTGGCAGGATGTTCATTTTAACACTACTTATTCTCCCTATCAAAGAGAGTGGGAGGGATTCCCATTTTTGAAAGTCTTTTTTGATGTCCACCAAAAGTGAAAGAAAATTTTTAGAGTACAGAGACTTAAAAGATCTGGTTATGTTGACCCCAAGATATCGAAAACCTGAAGGGCATAGCTTAAAAGGGACATCCGATTGGGAGAGTTGTAGGGCCAAGTGGTTAACAGGATAGCATTCACTCTTGATGACATTAACTTTATACCCTGAGAAATGGGCGAATCTGTGAAAAAATTTCACAATTGCGGGACAAGTTCTTATTGGATCAGTAACATATAGAAGCAAATCGTCTGCATATAATGACAATCTTATTTCTGTATGGCTCCTGATGATTCCATTAACACTTGGAGAGGATCTCAAAAAAATACTCAAAGGCTCTATTGCAAGTGCAAACAAAAGGGGCGATAGGGGGCAACCTTGTCTGCATCCTCTATTTAAAAGAAAATATCCGGATCTGTTATTATTGGTAATAATACTGGCACAGGGCAAAGTGTAAAGAAGGCGTATCCACGATATAAAGTTTTTACCAAATCCAAATTTTTCCAAAACGACAAACAAATAACTCCATTCAACCCGATCGAATGCCTTCTCAGCATCAATTGTTATGACAACCTCAGGCGCTAGTGAAGTCCCCCTCGAATAAATAACATTCAACAATGTGCGAACATTGTAATAAAGTTGACGTCCCTTTATGAAGCCAGTTTGCTCCCTGGAGATAATTTTTGGGAGAACTCGTTCAAGTCTTTGAGCCAGGGCCTTTGCAAGAATCTTTGTGTCAACATTCCATCCATCCATCCATCCATCCATCTTCTTCCGCTTATCCGGGGTCGGGTCGCGGGGGTAGCAGCCTAAGTAGGGAGGCCCAGACTTCCCTCTCCCCAGCCACTTGGAGCAGTTCCTCCGGGGGAATCCCAAGGCGTTCCCAGGCCAGCCGAGAAACATAGTCCCTCCAGCGCGTCCTGGGTCTTCCTCTGGGTCTCCTCCCGGTGGGACGTGCCCGGAACACCTCACCAGGGAGGCGTCCAGGAGGCATCCTAACCAGATGCCCGAGCCACCTCAACTGGCTCCTCTCGATGTGGAGAAGCAGCGGCTCTACTCCGAGTCCCTCCCGGATGACTGAGCTTCTCACCCTATCTCTAAGGGAGAGTCCAGCCACCCTGCGGAGAAAACTCATTTCAGCCGCTTGTATCCGAGATCTTGTTCTTTCGGTCATAACCCAAAGCTCATGACCATAGATGAGGGTGGGAACGTAGATCGATCTCATGTCAACATTCATTAAAGATATTGGCCGGTAGGAGGTACAGAGATCAGGATCCTTGTCTTTCTTTAAGAGAACGCTGATAGAAGCTTGCCTTAGTGAAGGGGGAAGTGAACCGAGTAACAGAGACTCAACATAGACAGAATAAAGCAATGGAATAAGTTTAGCTTGAAATACTTTAAAAAACTCAGATGGGAATCCATCAGGTCCCGGAGCTTTATTATTTTGCATATTTTGTAAAGAGGTATTTAACTCCTGGATAGTCAGACCAGATTCTAGATGATCAATCAATTCTGGGTGTAAAGAAGGAAACTGAAGCTCATCCAGGAACTTATGCATATCAGTCAGATCTGTTGGAAGTTCAGATTTATACAGGGACTCATAAAATGATGAAAAAACCAAATTAATAGTTTGCATGTCCTCCTGCTGGACCCCCGAGCCGTCTGTAATACGACATATTGAACGTGAAGCTGCTTGGCGGCGCAATTGATGAGCTAATAATCTGCTTGGCTTGTCTCCATGTTCATAATACCTAGCACGAGAATGAAGCATAAGGCGCTCCGCCTCATTAGTTGTAATAAGATCCAGCTCAGTTTGTAGGACCAAACGACGCTTTGAAAGATTATCAGATGGAGTAGCTGCAAGCTGTTGATCAACCAATTCCAACTCAGATAAAAGCTTCTGAATCTTTGACATCTTCAATTTCCTCACATGCGCAGAATATGAAATTATCTGACCACGTAAATATGCCTTCAAAGAATCCCACAGGAGCGCCCTAGAAATTGGTTCAGAATCAGAATCATTAAGTGCAATAAAATCCTCTATTGCGTCCGTAATAAATTTGTGAAATTTATCATCTAATAATAATGAGGTGTTAAATCGCCATTGAGAGGGATATCGAGGCCCAGGTGCAATCTGAAGATCAAAAGAGACAGGAGCATGATCCGAAATAATGATTGGGTGATATGTAGCATTTGATACTTTAGGCATAAGTTTAGCATCTATAAAAAAATAATCTATACGTGAAAAAGTCTGATGAACAGGTGAATAAAAAGAATATTGCTTATTGTTCGGATTATGAGATCTCCAGGGGTCAACACAACCATTATTTAACATGAAACTATTTAGGGTTCTAGCCATTGATGATTGGGTTAGAACAGGTTTAGAACGGTCTAACAGAGGATCTATAGTACAGTTCATATCCCCACCAAAAATCAAAACAGAGTCATTCAAAGATGGCAAAATTTCAAACAGCTTATTCATAAAACCAGGATTGTCAAAATTGGGAGCATATACATTAACTAGCAAGGTGGATACATGGAATAAAGTACCTAATACTATCAGATATCTGCCATCTTTGTCTGAAATGACTTTAGACATTTTGAATGGTACAGATTTACCTATTAAAATAGCAACCCCTCTAGACTTTGAATTAAAACTGGAGTGGAGTACCTCTGCAACCCATGAACATTTAAGTCTAGACTGGTCTTTAATTCTCATATGGGTCTCCTGTAGAAAAACAATGTCAGGTTTCAAACGTTTTAAATGAGATAACACCTTACTTCGCTTGACAGCGCACCCTAAACCTCTAATATTCCAGCTAATAAATCTTACATTTGAGTTATTTGCATTAGCCATGTAAAATATGCGTTAATATTGATGAAACATTCAGCCTCCGCCCCCACGTACCAGGTAAAGAATAAAAAAATAAAATAAAAAAATAAAAACACACACACACACAACACACCACATCCCTCCCCCAGATAGCACTTACCATTATCCCATCCCCAAACGACGGAATACCAGTGCAAACTCCAATAGGAGTCATAAGCCTAAAGACTAAACTTAAGGTTTTGAACCCAACCATCAACCTCAATTCACCCCAACTCAGTTGGAGCTCCTGCAAACAAATATAAACGATCGTGTATTTAATAACAGAATAAGTATATTACATGTCACCAAATCCTCTTGTGTCTCCAGTTGGTCTAAAGTTTAGACCAACCTAAAAAGCCTAAACAAAAATTTTCCTAAACTGAACAATATGAACAGCGTCACTCACTTCATATTAAACTAAACAAGATCAAAAATATTTCAAATAAGCAATACAGCCACCACTGTCAAAAGTCATTTTAAAATAAAGAAAAATCTGATTGAAACTTTTACTTACAGTCGAGCCATAGTTTTAATTTTAAGGTGGTGCTGGCAGTTTTATTTTGTCTTCAGTGTTTTCACGAAGGCAGCCGCCTCCACAGGTGAAGTAAACTCTCTCGTGACACCTCCTTTAGTAATGCAAAGTCGAGCTGGATGCAGCAGCCCAAACCGTATGTCCGGAACCTCTCTGAGCTGATGTCTGACGTCATTGAAAGCTGCACGGGCTTTTGCAATCCGAGCAGTAAAATCAGGGAAGATGGAGATTGTGGCGTCTCCCACTTTTACCCGCTGCTGGACTCTGGCCCGCTGTAGAATGTCGGCGCAGTCTGTATAATAATGTAAACGAGCTATTATAGGGCGGGGCCGCTCACCCGGCTTCGGTTTGGACTGTAGAGATCGGTGCGCCCGGTCCACCACCGGTTCCTTATCCAGGCCGAGCGCATCCTTAAGCAGGGTGGAAATCATATTAGCGCTGATGGGGTTACGCTCCTCCGGAAATCCAATAATTCTAATATTATTCCGCCGAGATCTTGACTCTAATTCCTCACATTTATTATCAAGAGCGAGGACCTGCACCGAAAGCTTGTCCAAATTACTCTTGAGTGAAATCACATCATCAGTGCATGAAGACAGCGGTCCCTCCATGCCTGCAACAGTCACCTTTAATGCATCCACCTCCGACTTAATAGCCACAATGCTGTCATTCAGCTCCGACTTCACGCTGTGCAGCTCCGACTTAATCTGGGACAGATTATTATTCAGCGCCGTCTCCAACTCCGTCTTAAAAATGCTCACCATCTCTTCACGGAGTGCACCGAGAAGTTCAGCTTTAAACTCCGATACGTTCCAAGAAGTTTCTTCTGGCTGTCGCCTGGCAGCCGCGCCCTTCGGTGAAGTCTCCAGCTGCGGCGGTGATGACAGCGTGGGAGCAGACCTCCCCGCTGCGGTCGTCAAATTGATCGTGTTTTTAGATTTTGGAGGCATCTTGATTTATAAAAGAGCTCTTATAAAGTTTAGAGGACAGGCAACATGAAATGCCCAAATGCACCTTTTCTTAAAAGAACAATTTGCAGGATTGCAGGAGCTCCCTCCGACACGTCTTACTCCATCAGGTGCAAAACCGGCTGCAGGTTGTAGTAGTAAACTTTAAAAACCACTAACGCTTATCTGCATGTTCTTTAATTCATTTATTTTGTCTAGATCAGGAGTCGGCAACCTGCGGCTCTATAGCTTTAACTTTAGCTCTCTTCAACTTTTTCCTTTACAGTATTTCTATTCTTAATTCTTATTTTCAACCATAGTGAAATACATAGGTCTGTATAGTTTCTATTTTTTTATAATTTCGTTAAAAAATTCCCCCACCTCTTTACAATAATCTGATTTTTTTTCATTTGTCTGAAATTGTATGCATATGAATAAAAATTAAAATCCATTACATATTTTTAGCTTTAAAATGTCACCACCTACTGGCAACAAAATTCTCCTCAAAAAAAGTTAAAGTGACCCATGGGCCACCAGCTGGTAACAGCTGTAGCAGGTTGTTGCGGCTCTGGACACATTGAATTGAGTGCATGAAGGTTTAAAAATGGCTCTTTTGATCAGAAACACTGCAGACCCCTGGTCTAGATTTTCAAGCTTCATGTTTATTTCTTTTCAGGTACGCTGTTCCCCTGGCGGCAGTTCCGGACCCTCCAGCAGCAGAAGAGTTAGGTGAAGATCTCGGCCCATTTCCGGTCTCCATCTTCACCATCAGAGAGGCCTGTCAGAAGTACAAAGCATCTTTAAACGTCTCACAAGAACAATCTGATTCAATTGAGGCAGAAACACGCAAACAGTCGTCCTGTGATTTATGGTTCAAACACAGAAAATTTCGTTTGACTTCATCAGTTATGCACAGAGTTTTTGTCATGCGGCCATCTACAAACCCAAAAAAATTTCTGGCACAAAAGCTGTACTGCTCTGAAAGACTGCAAACAAAAGAAATGAAGCTTGGGATTGAGCGAGAAGAAGCAGCGGCACAAAGGTACAAGTTGAGTAGAGATCTTAAGGAGAATGAAGACATTACCTTGCTCCGTTCCGGCTTGCGTGTCTCCACTAAGCATGGATTCCTGGCAGCCTCCACTGACCGGCTGGCCATCGACAGGTCTGGCACAGTCCGTCTGTTGGAAATAAAAAATCCAGCAAACTGTTGGGATGCTACAAACATGGATGACATATGCAAAAAACAGTCATGTCTGCAGATTGACACAAATACCTCAAGCATCACACTGAATAGAAAACATGCTTACTACACTCAGGTTCAATCCCAGTTGTACTGTTACGAATTACCAGAGTGTAATTTTGTGTTGTGCACAAAATCATTCCTGCATGTAGAAACAGTGAAGGCAGACTTTTCTTTCATGCAGAAGCTGCTACACAAAGCAGAAGTTTTTTTGATAACATCTTTCTGCCAGAAACTGTGTTCCCTAGAGTGAAACACAACCTGGATCCAATTGATATAAGAACATGTTGAAGTGGGTTTTTTTTTTTGGTGATTTGTAGCAATGGCAGTTTCTGGTGCTATTTTTGTGCTAGGTGAATATTTATAATGATTTTTGCTTTTTTTTTTTTTTATTTTTTTTACAGCGTTCCAAAAAATGTTGCAGTTCTGCGCTTGTAGCACAATGTTATGCTTGTGGTTTCATGAAATGTTGGTGGGTAGTGTATTTGTGTCGTTTCTGGGGAGAAAAGTTATGCTGCTGTGTTTGCACAATGTCAACGTTCTAACTACATTGGATGTTCTAGTATTTTGATTTTTCCTGAAAAGGATTAAATTCAGCAGAAGTTTACACATTTTCAGGATGTTTGTTACATAGTATTTGACGCTGTTTTTTCATAATGTGAAGATGCAACAAAAACATTTCTCATTATCCTACAACTCAATGTTTCTGGAGAAATTGTGAAGTCCCCCGTGATGTTTTTGCACAATGGTACTTTAATATGATGTTTACAGCTACTGATTAAAGACAGCTGAAGATTGTACGTTACACCGATGTTTCGAACATATTTATTTTGTAATAAAAGAAACTGTGCCTTTCTGAAATGGCTGCATTTATATGTGAAGTATACCCAACAAACTTTGAACACTTTCTGTGTTTTGCATCGAAAAAAAGTTAATGTCCAAAACTCGTAATGAAAAGAGCAAAACCGTTACCTTGCAGATGGGTGCTTGAAACAGAGTCAAGTAAGCACAGGTGTGTACGATGTCCTCCAGAATAGGGTGCAGTGTTAGTGGCATGGTCCCATCCAGAAGATGGAAAGATTTTATCCGGCCAATCAGTCGCTCAACATGAATGCGCACTTCAGCGATTTGTCTGGTCTGCTCCACCTGTAAAATAGATGAAGAACAGTTTCTGGCAGATTAGAACACAAATATGAAGAGCTCAAAACGCAATATTCTTTATTAGTTATGTTAAAGGTTCAGTATGTAGTTTCTGGAACACGCTGGAACTTATGAAATTTTTGGACAGAGACACGTTTCTGATCCCTCCCCCTCAGAGCCATATATGGCTCTGTTACCCTTGCTCTGTTGAAATTCAAATTCAAGCTCTGTTTTTATTGCCTGGTTAACGGCGTGTCACCTTGGCTTTTTAGAAATGCTTTTAGAGAAGCAAGTGGACAATAGTTTTTTTCAGAGATTACTTGTCTAAAATCAGTATGTCAGGAGGTAGTGACAGAGTGAAGAAACATGTTAAAAATATATTGTTAGAAACGTTACATACAGCTCCTTTAACATGTTGGTTTGTTTCACAATAAATTCTGGACAACCTACACTGACTATAGCCTAGTGTGTTCGCCATACTGACCCAACTCACATGACAGAATCCTGCCAGGCTTCTTAGCTTCTGTGTGGCATTATTTATTTTGACGTGGTCAGGCCTGGATTCGTTCAGAAAAGCGGCCCGGACATTTTTGGGTGATGCCAGCCAACAATCATTATTTATATAAGTCACAGACAGAAACCTGTCAGTTACACGCTGGCGGAAACACCTATATTTACCAACATATTTTTACTTACCACTTAGTGCTTAGGACACAACACTCCTTGTACAATGCATACCTCATCCTCAGTGAACTGCTTGTTCCCTGGATGTAGAAATGGTGGCAGGTTCAGACTAGCTCCCCTTTTTTCCACCTCTGACTTCACATCGAATCCTTTGTCAGCAAGGACTCTGTCACCGGGTTGAAGGTAATCAAGAAACCCACAGTTGACAGTGATGAACTTGTCCGATGATCCTCCACAGTACAAAGGAGATATGTAGCATAGCACTCCATCAGGTGTACATGCGACAAGTATCTGCAACATCAGAAACACTTAAATGATAACACTGAAAAAAGCATGATGACATTAAACTAAACTTTACTAAACAACTAGTGAAAACACTTTATGGCAGGGCAACATGAATAGAAACAGAAAATCGATTAAAAAAGAAGATTTTTAAAAGGACTGAATACTGTATTACCTTTGCTGTGTTGTTTTGTTTGTAAGAAGACCATGTTCGTCGCTGACTGACCAGGGAACTTGGTGCCTCTACAAAAAACTCAGTGCAGTCTATAATGCACCTCAGGTTGGAAAACTTCTGGGCTTCAACTGGCATGAAGTGGCGCACTTCAAAACGGGACGGAAAACGGCACATATCTTGCAGTTCCAGCCTGAGTAGACGGATCCAGGAGGTAAAGATTCTGGAGAAATGTGCAATGCTGATGCCAAGTCGGGCAGACAGATCCTCAACAAACAAGCCTAACTTAAGCCTGATTAAAACAGCTGCAAATTCATGTTTAGGTGTTAGAAGCCGCTTTGGACCAGAAATACCCTTGGCTTGGTCATAATCTACATTTTCACCCCTCCAATAGCGCATCCGTGCTGCTTTGTGGTGAAGTACTTTGTACAAAGCATCAAATGTGCTTTTGCTTTTCAATCCCAGATAAAACTGCACAGCACCATCATCAAAGCTGTCTGGATCATAACTGACTGCCTTAAGTCTTGCATCCCGTTCTTCCAGCTGCTTCCTCAATGTTGACAACTCGCTGTCTTGGCTCTTGAGCTGTTGCGTCAGTTGGTCAGTGTGGAGGTAGGCTGCGCCCAGTTTGCTTTTCTGCTCCATCAATTCCTTCCTTAGTCTCTGCAACTCGGAAGAAGCATCATCTTCCATACTGGGTTCCTCCGCCGTCCCAACAGTCTCGGCTGGACAAACATCAGAAGGTGTGCTGTATGTGTGATCAGTCAGTTGGTGGCCAGTTGTAGCTGTAAAACAAATAAAGTATTAATTCATATTTCACAATAAACAAAACAGTCTTATGTATACCAGAAAGTTCATTCTCAATAGATACAGTCTTATGTATAGTTAAACTGTATGCTTATACACACAGAGCAACAAATGGTTAACTTCACTGTCACACACACAAACACACACACACCCACCCACACATACACACCCGTCTGGTGCATGTGTGTGCATTA
This sequence comes from Garcialebias charrua, assembly GCA_038048925.1. Taxonomy (NCBI): domain Eukaryota; kingdom Metazoa; phylum Chordata; class Actinopteri; order Cyprinodontiformes; family Rivulidae; genus Garcialebias; species Garcialebias charrua. The sequence continues at coordinate 16,989 of JBBPBX010049552.1, forward strand.
CTTTTGACCCATAACATCCAAAGGACAGACTGAGGAAGTCTTTCGGACGAAAGACGAAACGTTTCTACAGTTGTTGTTTTTTTGCTTTGTTTTGTTTTTTGAATGTCCAGAGGACCAGACTTAGCTTTTTTAGATCCAAAGGACAATGTAGTTCAAAAATGAAATGTAGAGTAATAGAAAGATACAGGGTTTTCATTAAAAAATAGTGTCAACTGCAACTTTATTTCAGATTAATTATGATGAAAAGCCTCTATGCAATGTATCATTTGCATTAACTTATAATTTAAACCAAACACATTATTTAGAGCACTTAATTTTTCAATAGCAACCTCAATTTGAGCATATATGCCATATTTTCTGAATTTCCTGTAAGCTAGTGATGTGTATATTCCTTTTTCAACTGAAAGATATCATTACACCATTAATACTTAACATACAGTATTTTTTTTAATCTACATTGATTGGATTTGATCCATTTTAAGGATTTTTCCCAATTAATTTTCCAAACACATTATTTAGAGCACTTAATTTTTCAATAGCAACCTCAATTTGAGCATATATGCCATATTTTCTGAATTTCCTGTAAGCTAGTGATGTGTATATTCCTTTTTCAACTGAAAGATATCATTACACCATTAATACTTAACATACAGTATTTTTTTTAATCTACATTGATTGGATTTGATCCATTTTAAGGATTTTTCCCAATTAATTTGATCTGATTTCACTCTATACTGTATGTTTGATGACAGGATCATTGCTCCTTTTTTTATGTGACAGCATGTCATGTCACAGATGCTCTCAGCAAAACTCTGCAAATAACTTACAGATAGGGTACAGAGAAATGGCCGAAATGTTTTAAAAGATACAGTGCTGTCAGACCTCTATTAATGTTTAATGTAATCCTCAACTAATAACGAATGTTAATAAAACATGTTTGTGTTGTGGAAACTACTATATTATTTCAACCCAGAAAGAGTTCAAATGATGACAGCTAACAGTGCAGTGGTCTGTTCATTTTTAGACAACTGTATGTTTGATGAAATTTTACTCACCTGTTATTTCTTCAGGGAGGTTGAAGGAAGACTCTCCTTGCATGTCGCAGGTTGAAACTTCAACACAGCTAGTGGACTGAGGAACAGCGAGGCCTAGTAGTTCTAGTTTTTCGGTATGAGTTGTAGAACTAGCTAGCTCATCAACTGTCCAGTAGCATGTTGTTTTGCTGCGGGAGGTTGTTCTCTGTTTTGTGGGTTTCCCATGTCCAAGATGTAAAGTTGGAACGTAATCCACGGAGTTTGGATCATTAATGGATATGCCAGATAAAAAATGGCGATTACACACTTTGCTGTTTTGAGTCGGTGTGAAGTCCTCCCGGCGAAGCGCGTGAAGCCACATCTTCCTTCTTTTAGTCGCTTTACTCGACTTTCCAAGAGGGACTTGGTAAAACGAACAAGTCTCACCTTTTTCTTTTTCTCGTTTACGTTGCCTCGAACAATTATAAACACAACAGAAGTCCTTTTTCCCCATCGCAAACGAAGGCAGTACAGTATTGATAACACCAGAGTAACTCCCCGCGCCGACCCCCGACTTCCGGTAAATTCTGGAAAAATACGAGTGCGCATGCGCGATGACGTCAACTGGTAAAAGGTCTATTCTAGACAATTTCTTGTATATTTTAGATAATAATTTGGGGTGGTTTAAGTTTTTTTTTTTTCTCCCATTTATAGAACCTTCACAGACCTTTTAGCCATCCTCTCACTCCAATATTTTTTTTATTTTTTTTATTTATTTTTTTTAAAGAGAGAAAGAAAGAAAAGAGAAAGTAACACAACAAATCAACAATTATCAACCAAAAGAGCACAAGGCAAACACACCAAATCTCCGTCCACAATCCCGCAAAGCACATGACAGAACACAACAATGGAACATACATGCATAAAGACTAATAATATTCATGAGCTTGCAGTAGAATTCTATAAATACACATACCCATATCTACAAATATATATATATATATAGTATACATACATATACTTTTATATTTATATATGGTTTAAGATTAATGAACTCTAACACACATATTGGTGTTTCTAACAATGTTTTATTAAGCTTAAATTTCTTTTTTACAATAGACTTAATTTTTTGATATTCTAAGAAGTATTTATTGTCAATGTCATATTGTATTATTAATTCATAAAATGGATAAAGTCTATATCATCAAATATGTGTTCCAGACGTTCAATTCCCTTAACTCTCCAACTTGGGAAATTCAACATATTTTTTCTTGCTGTATGTCAGGATTGTTCCAGATGGGTGTTTGTCTGCATGGGAGTAGTGAAGACTTTGTCATTTTCAAATACTCCCACCCGCTGTCATAGATGAGCTAATACTGATACTTCTAAAGCAAATATGTTTTTTTATATTTGTACTAATCAAAACTATTTCAGACGCATATGGTCCATAGTAACAAAAACAACCACCAACAAAAATAAAAAAAAATGAAAAAAATAAAAAAGATAACATCAACAAGACACAGTAAAATTAGAATGTTCATCCATTGCCAAAATTGCCATACTAATAAATGGCAGATCTGAAATCCTAATATTATTATATAAAGTTTGTTTTATGTCTATCCAAGTTACATCTAGTGCATTTGGATGTAACCACTTTGAGATATATTGTAACTTATTAGCTAAATAGTAGTGATAAAAGTTTGGGAGTTCTAATCCTCCGGTATCTTTAGATTTCTGTAATGTTTTTAAGCTAATACGTGGAGTTTTGTTTTTCTAAAGGAATTGAGATATTTTTTTCTTTTATTATTTATTCATTTCACTAAAATCAAGTAACAGCTAAAAAAACATACATTCAAAATAAAATGAAAGGCAGCAGATGAAGAATAATCTTATAATCTCTGCCCCTTTTTACCCAAATATACTCACAACAATAATTTACCAAGAACAAAGTTAACTACATCACCAAATTAAAGACTACATCAACTCAAACAATGATTCATATAAATTCTTATGCTAGTTTTTCATATTCTTTCAAAAAAATCCCTTTTAACAATCTCTTAAATATATACCGAGATCTGGCTGTTTTAACATTTTCTTCCAGACCATTCCACAATCTTATTCCCTGAATTATTGTACACCGCTCCTTCAAACTGGTACGAAAACAAGGTTTCACAAACATTTCTGTCCCTTTAAGAAAATAAGTACTCTCCCTTTTAACAAAATGTACTTGTATATTTACAGGCAATATCTTTATGATATATGAAATGATATGAAAGATATGAAAGATATGAAAGAGTCCAGAGACTCATTCATTTGAAGGTTTATTTGGAATCATTGAGAATAAATAATTTATTCTCAGCAGGACCATCATTTTTACTGAGGCAACTCTTCCCATAAGTGATATGGGTAGAGATTTCCATCTAGTAAGATCGTCTTCAATTTTATTTAAAATTGGTATATGATTTAATTTGATTAATTTGATTAAGTCTTCTAATCTATGAGAAATGTTAATACCCAAGTATGTAATGTTACCTGATTGTAGTCTTTCATTTAGAGAAGTATTAAACACGCAATTTATTGGAAGAACTGTAGATTTTGACCAATTTATAGAATAATCAGAAACTTTGGAGAACGAGTTCTCAAAACCAGAGAACCATCCCTGCCTTGTGCCCCTCTGTAAGCAAAAGCTTTAAGATATTTGATTATTTGTCCTGACACATGCTTTTGGTGAGTTATATAATATTTTTAACCAATTAATAAAATAGTTTCCAAATCCAAATTTAATCAAGGTAGCATATAAAAAATTCCAATTTACTCTAGCGAATGCTTTTTCTGCATCTAAAGTATAGGTAGAGCTGTCAAAATATTAAAAATTTTAATCTGATTAATCACACTCTGGGGGTTGTGATTAAAGTGAAACTAAACAGAAATTTAACTTTTTTAGCTGATAAACTCCCTAAAATGTGTTTAAAATGTTTCATAGCACTATTTCTGTGTTAATTTTCATGTATTTGTGCGTATTTGTGTAAATCGGCAATATTTGGTCTAAAAACGTGTTTACGGTAGTCCTATGGGTTGAACTGGTGAATTGCACGTTAATTTTACTATTAGTTCAAATGCTCAGTTGTGATATGTCTGCTCAGTTGTGACGTCACATCGTCTCCGCCTGAATATAAAAGTGGAGCCACTCCCCGAGAATGTCACTCCCCCTGCAGAGCTCAGGGCGGAGTTGGATCAGAGATTAGCAACATAACATTAGCATAGAAGAGCTACGGTGTTCCATGAAAGCTCTTCAAACTGATGTTCATTGTCCACCCACTCTTACACCATCAGGTTACAATCCGTTTGGAGGTGAGTCCCATTTTACACCTTTCTATTCCATAATTTATTTTTTGAGTATATGACGCGTTTCTTCATATGCTATGTTTGCGGCCTGCAGCGTTGCTTGGTTGTGGCCCTACATAAGGTCGTGGCGTTTTAATCTGTTGCTGATCAACGTTAGTTTGTGTTGTAGTTGCGTTTAAATGCTAAAAATCTAGTGTTTCTTATGAACACTGCAGAGTGTGTGAACTCTTATGAACTCTGATAAAGAAGACCGTGACATCAAAAAACAATGGACACTAGCTGGCGCTAATTTTAGCTGTTGTACTAGTTACGATGTTTTAGACACGGTGTTCTTTTGCTGAAAATAATATTATGGTATTTATAAAATAATATGTACTTGGTGAATGAATATCATGGTCATCAGCTCTGTGCAGCAGTATTTATTTTGCACTGGGTCATCTGTTAAAAATATCAACAAAGTAATAAAACAGTAATGTTTCTCAAGTATGTTTGTTTGTAAGGTCATTAAAAATGTGTTGTTCTTTTTTAGCTCCATGAGGCGTTCCACATCCAGGGAATCTCTGAGCCGTGCTTCACAGACATCAAGCATCAAGGAGACATGTTGACATGTCACTTTGGAGGTGACATGAGAGCTGATGCACCAGGTATTCATGTTTTATTTATTACTTTTGTAGCCCACCTTTACCCTCTGTCTGCAGGTATTGATATTATTATTTAATTATTATGTTTTATTTATTTATTACTTTTATTATGGCGAACATTATATAAAAAAAAAACGTTTAAAAAAGTCTATGCAACATTAATTCTTGTTTATTTGTTCATTGCTACCTGTCCCAACATTTTGGGGATTTGTTGGCACTGTGAAATTTTGAATCAACATCTTTCTCCATTAAAATGTGGGTATCCTAGTTGATTCACATCTCTCTTTTAAATTCCACGTGGAAAACCTAGTAAAGAAACTGAAAGTTAAACTGGGTTTCTTTTTCAGAAATATATCATGTCTAACACTGAATGTTAGGAAATGCCTTGTATCTGTGACTTTCCTCCCCTCCATTGATTACGGTGACATTATCTACATGAACGCTCCTACAAGCACCCTGCGGATGTTGGATGTTGTCTACCATGGTGCTCTAAGATTCATAATCGTACCCACCACTGCACCCTGTATTCACTGGTTAACTGGACATCATTAACCTCACGCAGACTCTTCCACTGGTACATTTTCATCTTTAAATCACTTCTCGGTCTGCTGCCCTCATACATCTCCTCCTACATGTCTTTACGTGAGTGCAGCTACAGTGTGCGCTCTCAGGACATGATCACCTGCAGTGTCTCATCAGTGAGGACTGAACTTGGAAAAAGGGCCTTCTCCTACTCTGCTCTTTCTTCCTGGAATATCTTACAAAAAGATTTGAAGCTCTCGGCCCTGACCTCTCTAAATGGTTTTAAGAATCTTTTGGAATCCTGGCAAAAACCATTGCAGATATGTTCTTGTTTTTGATTTTGTACATCTACCTTGTGGTGTTTTGTTAGTTTTGATACTTTGCATTTCACTTTCTATTTCTGTCTTATGTTTTTTTTCTGTTGTTTGTTGTTTAAGGAAATTCTACCATTGCTGTTCATCATTCTTTAGTTTGTAGCAGGTCACTTTTGTAAATGAGCCCTCGAGGCTCAATGGGATTTACCTGACTAAATAAAGGTTGAATGAATGAAAAAATTTACTCAGATTAAACTTGTGATCTTTTCTCTTTTCAGGACTGCAAATATCCAGGGTTGGGATGGAGTGAGTGTGAAGTCCACTGCTGTAACGTGTCCCCTGGTTTGTCTTCATGCATGAGGCGAAAAAACAAATAAAATAAACAAATTGATTACAAAACCTAGTTGTTTATGATTCATTTTATTAACAGTAAGTTAATTCAAAACAACAAAAGGTTCTGTGTCGTGTCACACGGGACACCACCTCCAGCTCCTCTGGATGGACGCAGTGGACAGTCAAAACGAGTCCCAAACACTCGAGACCACCTTCAGGATGCTCCACCTGCCAGCCAGAAAACACCAGTGTCTCAGCTGTAGCACCCCAACATTGTCGTGGATGCAGGTCATCATCATGGGATCGTCTTGGTTAAAGTAATCCTGGCTGCAATTACTCTGAGTGGCTGCTGGGTGCTTGAGTCATCACAGTTCTCTGAAAAAAACATTTTAAAGGATACACAGTATTGTTAAATTCATTGCAATTTGTTTGGTTTGCATTGAAAAAAATATTATTTCTCATAAATCTTACCAGTTGTGCTCAGTTTTGATTAGCTGACACATAGCTTAAACAAATACTGTGTACACGTCCTAACAAATATATCATACGAGCTTATAGAATGTTTTAAAAACGGATCTTTGGAAACCAAATAAAAGATTTTACCACTGTTTAGTGCTCGTTTATAGTCAATTCAAAAAACAACGTGTGTTTAGTTCTACGTTGCATAACAAAATTAAGCCAAAATGTCAAACAAAACGAGGGTAGATGAAATCAATATTTTAAAATATATTATGAAATGTTACTTTTGTAATGTGCTAAGTAATAAGATGTGGCGAATTAAAGTCACTGCAGCTGGACTATACCACTTGTGATCAAAACAACGACAAAAACACAGCCGTACACCGCATGCCATGCAGCTAAACACAGGTTTTTAATGTGTTCTGTGTTCAGAAGCATACGCTTAAGCTGTGTGTGTGTGATTAAATACACGCAACAACATTTTAGAACTGTTATTTTAGTAAAAGTTGAGGTATTTACTTACTGAAGACGCGACTATCCGCCATTTTGAAATCTAACCTTGTGGTGGGGTGGGAGTTTACCACTAGAAGGGGCGTGAACGCAGTACCCACACCCACGAGGCCTGTCCCGTCTGCCTAGGGATTCTGCATGCAAGAAGAGCGTTGGATTCCCCCGACTCCTGCTCCCACTGCTGTCGAATGCCGGCGGTAGTGAGGAAACGCCGCGTGGATGCGTTGGCTAAATCCATGGCGAAGGCCACTACGCTGAAGGCTGCATGTCTCAAAGAGCTAAACTCTCCCGAACCGGAGCTCGAGAACATGGACCTGGAATGCAGTGGTCAAGTCGGGGATGACAACGTGTCGGACTCCTTGGTCCCCATAGCGGACTCGACGCCTGAGGTGTCTGACCAAGACGCCGAGTACGGTTGCAGAGGAGAAAATGTAGATTCCTCCCAGAACCTGGCGCAAGCTCTACCGGAACCAGACGTGTCAGTCCCTGCTCTGTTCGACCTGTGCCATAGGGCGGCAGACGCCCTGCAGGTCGCGTGGCCAGATCCCACGCCTCGCCAACAGATTACGAGGCTGGTGGGAAACTACTTCTGCGCAAAGCAGCAACCGATGATGTCGCAGAAAATGCCCATTTTCCCGGACTTCCTTAAGGAGCTAACACGCTCCTGGGCGGAACAGGGAGCTCCCATGACGCTGCCACTATTCCGACTCCTGGATGTCGCTGGTGTTACGGCTGGCTCAGGCCGAACACATTAAAGGGACACAAGACACAAGAAGGCAGAAGGTAAATTAAAAAGCTTTATTGAAAACTGTCCGGTAAGGTGAGATAGACCCCTGCACTCCTCCCTCCAGGTGCGGAGTGCACCGTCTTCTGGAACAGGGTCAAGGAAAAAGCAAAAACAGACAAAAGTTCAAACAAATGGTGGACAGAGTGAGTCAGCCAAAAATAATATAACGTCACCAGCGCAGGGCCAACCCATAAAAACAGGGCCGTCGAAGCCTGTCTGGTGACGGACTACCTAACCAAAAGGGGACTCTAGGAGTATAAAGAAAAAACGATATAACTGGACTACCGATCTCACTCTGGCAAACAAAAAGACTCCAAACAGCTGGTCACCTCTCGACCAGCCACACAACCTCCTGGTTAAACAAAGCTAACCAAACCACACAGGTCAGCCTCCCT
>JBBPBX010049553.1:0-16894 GCA_038048925.1 Garcialebias charrua
TTGCTAATGATGTATTTTTAAATTATGTCTGCCGATCAGGTAATTCTTTTTATTCGGGGAGGGATATTAATGAGAGTTTTGGATGATTTACTGTCTTAAAATGATATATCGCTGACGCAACCGGTAATAAGCCGACATAGCAGCTAACAAACATTAGCCGAGTGCCCGGAGCAAACACGTTGCTAATGATGTATTTTTAAATTATGTCTGCGCCATCAGGTAACATCTCGTTTCTTTTTATTCGGGGAGGGTTTATTAATGAGAGTTTTGGAAGATTTACTGTCTTAAAATGATATATCTCAGACGTGACCGGTGTCAGGGACTCTTGTTAGCCAAGATAGCTTCTAAAAATATTAGCCGAGAGCCCGGAGCAAACACGTTGCTATGTATGCATTTTTAAATTATGTCTGCGCCATCAGGTAACATCTGTAATTTTTTTATTCAGGGAGGGTTTATTAATGAGAGTTTTGGAAGATTTACTGTCTCAAAATGATATCTCAGACGCGATAGGACATGCTCCGCCATTATTATTTAAATGCACGTTGGAGCGTGCCTTCCCGTTGTCACGTCAAGATGACATTTTGCGGAAATGCGCAGATTTTTAGGGGCGTATCCCAGAGAAAAAAACTACCATAACTTGGAATAAAAATTTAATATATTTATAATTTATTATGCAAAAACGACCAGAGCTCAATGATATAAGATATATATGTTCTGACAAATATTCAAATTTACAAAATCATGTCACAATACCTTTAAGGGCCTTGCTCAGTGGCCCAGAGTGGGGTGAATGAGGGTGGAGGAAAGTGTGAGTGTTTCACCTTTTTCCACCCACATTTTTTGACGTTGTCGGTACCGGGGCTTGAACCGGCAATCTTCCGATCACAGGCCCACTGTCTCTAACCACTTCATGGCTTCATGATCTGTGCTTTGCCTCACGGAAACGTGGATTTCTAAGGAAACGCCGGATTCTGTGTATGAACTGGATGACAGACTCTTTTTTTAGAGCGGACCGTTGCACAGAGACTATGGGAAAAACACGAGGCGGCGGTGTTTGTGTGTACGTGAGTACGAAATAAATTTTTACCGTACATCGCTTAAAATCTCGTCTCGTTCTCCCAAACTCTGTAATTTGTCTCGTCTCGAGAGTTTTATGTATCGTTACACCCAGTGTTGGGAATGTTACTTCAAAAAAGTAATTAATTATAGTTACTAGTTACTTCGCCCAAAAAGTAACTGAGTTAGTAACTGAATTACTCACCTATAAAAGTAATTAGTTACCAGGGAAAGTAACTATTGTTTGTTTGGTTGGTTTAAGTTTAGATATATCTACGAATTTTAAGTAGAAATGCTTACAGCACCTCAACAGAACATGACTGGTTGACATACTATACTTCAAGTTTTTTCTTCATTACAAAATACAGGTTAACAAAATAATATAACAATTGTGTTTTCAGCTCTATGTACACCCTGTACTGTTCAAGTGTTTTCTTAGAAATAAAAGTAAACAGTTAAAATAAGTGCTTTGTAGTGTAAAATAAAATCAAACTCTCACACAACTGGTTCTTCAAGAATTTTCTTAAAAACAAAAGAACCATTTTCACAATATGAAGTACTTTTAAAACAGTACTGAAAAGCTGAATTACCTGAGCAGTTGTGAGATGCTTGTCAGATCAGATTACGACGGACGTACACTTCGCTCCGGGACATAATGTACACTTCACATGCACGTTCTTGCCTTTTACCTCAAGGAGAGTAAAGTAATTTCTGTATTTCCACTTTGAAAACGCCAACTTTCCCTCCAGACTCGCCATTGCTGCCAGACTTCTGTTAACTTTTCAGCAGCGTGTGTGAGCTGAACAACAAAACCTCTGATTGGCTGACCTCTACCTGACACTCTACCTTAGCCAATCAGCATCATCCTTATTGTTTCGCCCCTCCCTCCCCTCTGCTCCCACGTCTATGCTCCTACCCTCCCTCCCCTCTGCTCCCTCCCCCTCCACCCTCCCTCACCAAGGGGAAAAAAAAGTAAACAAGCAGCGAGAGACAGCGCGCGGAAGACAAAATAACGTACCCCATTTTAGTGTTTGTAACGGTAACGGCGTTGTAACGATAGACATAGTAACTACTTAGATTACCCGTTAATGAAAAAAATAACTCCGTTTGTAACGCCGTTTATTTATAACTCCGTTATTCCTATCACTGGTCCCGATAAGATTATTTGATTTATTTATTCTTCAGGGCAGGCTTCGGTTAACTTTTACCATTAGCCTTGAGTCCAGGTGCTGTCTGAAGTCCAATTCCTCCAAATTATGTGAGTTTTCATTCGACCCGAGCTATGGGTCCACGTCTCTCCCCTGGTGTAATCCGCTCGGCTGCTGCAAACGAGTCCCAAACCGCACCGCAGGTCTGCGGTCCTCAACGGCCGTTCCCATCGTGCGATTAAGCTCGTACAACAGCTGGTTCATTGAGGTCACAGCTCGGATCAAAGACTCATTCTGAGCAGGAAGCTTCGACAGCGTGTTGATCGCTACGGAAGTCTTCCTGATTTTCCAGTAGCAGAAGCTCCCCTACAAGCCAAAGAGCAGCGCACCTGCTACCATAAATCCAATTATGTAAAGGTCTTCCACGTCCTCGACCGAAAGAACGGTCAAACACATCGTTTTCCATTCTCCCCAGGAATCCATGATGTAACCGGCCGCATGCGTGTCGAGGGAGCACGCTGGTTCTCCTGGTCCGGAGCACTTCGTGAAAAAAAAAAACATCGATAGAGGAAACAGCCCACGCTATTAAATCCATGTTCCAAATTGCTTCGAGCGAGCACTGAAGAGTTGCAGACGAGACAAAAGAGCAAAAGCAGGGAGGAGGAAGACTTTAGGGAAGGAGCGGAGCAGAGAAGTAGCTCCTACGCCAAGAGCCGGAAGAAGACTGCTTCTAGAAGACTGATACTAGCAATAACAGTGTTGTAAGAGGGGGACAGTTGAACCCGGAGGCCTCCACCCCTGTTTAATGATGGACGGTTTCTTTTCACAAAGATGGCCTCCTTTACTCCTCTCTCAAACCATCATTCCTCTCTATCAAGGATGTGAACATCTTCATCCCTGAAAGAGTGACCGCTGGCGTGGAGATGAGTGTAGACCGCAGAGTCCTGACCTGATGATGTTGATCTTCTGTGCTGGGCCATCCTTTTGGCCAGTGGCTGTTTAGTTTCCCCGATATAAGACTGATCACAGCCCTCCTGACACTGAACAGCATACACAATATTACTCTGTTTGTGCCAGGGGACTGGATCTGGACCAAGTAGAATTCCGTTGGTGGAGATGATCACAGCCACTGAGTCAGCCATCCGTAACAACAAAATTAAAGACTTTGAAGCAGAACAACTCAGAGTCAAAGTTTCAGCCTGTCTCAGTAATGCTAAACCACCACCTTCCAACATCAGTAGAGAAGAGAGGGATGCACTCACCACTCTTAGCAAAGACAAAAACATCATAATTCTCCCAGCAGACAAAGGAAGGTGCAAAGTGATTTTGAACCAGAAAGACTATTATGAGAAAGTTATGTCACTCCTTAGTGACTTAACCACTTATGAACCGCTGAAAAGAGATCCAGGAAGTGGTTACCCATTCTCCATAACCTCCATTGGCTTCCTGTCACCTACAGAATTCAATATAAAACTGCTCTCATTACCCATCAATGCTTGCACGGAACTTCACCTGACTATCTAAAGGACATTCTTGCACCATATTCATCCACCCGGTCTCTACGATCACAGAACAGTAATTTACTTCATATTCCTCGGACCAAATTGAGGACCATGGGAGACCGAGCATTCTGTGTGGCTGCCCCCCGCCTGTGGAACTCCCTCCCTGACGACCTGAGAGCTCCACAGTCACTGGTTGACTTTAAAAGCGGCATTAAGACTTTTCTTTTTAAGCAAGCCTATTCTGCCTCCACATGATTTTATCTTTGATCTTAGCTGTTATCTTTATTGATTTTACTTGATTTTATCACTTGTTTTATTTTATTTATTTTTTAAGCAAGCCTAAATCTACATGATTTTATCTTTGATCTTAGTCGATATTATTATTGATTTTATTTGATTTTATCACTTGTTTTATTTTTTACCTTTACCTTGTTACACATTGTAGCACTTTGAGATTTTTATTAATGAAAAATGCATTATAAATTGAATTCATTATTATTATTATTATTAAGAAGAAGTTGATAGATTGCCTGAACATTTTGAAGCAGGACAAGGCTATTGACAGTATTCTGTAGACTGAACCCAGGGGAGGCCACACCTAGTCTGTGTGGTTTACCCAAAATTCACAAACAAGGTGTACCTTTAAGACAAATTGTTAGCATGATTAACTCGGTCACTTACAATGTTTCCAAATATCTGGCATCTGTACTCATCCTTTTAGTTGGCAGCTCAGAACACCACATACAGAAACCATGGACTTTGTGGATAAGGTGAGGGATGTCATCATGGAGACTGATGAAACAATGGTCTCTTTTGATGTCACATCACTCTTTACGTGCATTCCTGTTGATGAGGCAGTAGAGGTGGTCTGTTTAAGGTTAAAATCAGACACCACTCTGAACAGCAGGACCACACTTTCCACAGAGCAACTGTGTCAACTCTTGAAACTGTGCCTGCAGTCAACCTACTTCACATATGGGGAGCAATATTATAGGCAGAAACATGGGTGTGCTATGGGGTCTCCAGTTTCTCCTATTGTTGCCAACCTGTACATGGAGGAGGTAGAAAAGAGAGCCTTGACGTCCTTTTCAGGGAGACCACCAAGTCATTGGTTCAGGTATGTTGACGACACCTGGGTTAAAATTAAATCTCAGGAAGTCCAACATTTCACTGATCACATCAACTCTGTGGATAAATATATCAAGTTCACACGAGAAGATGTAAAAAATGGCAGGTTGGCTTTCTTGGACTGTGAGGTCTCAGTTTCTGATAGAGGAAATTTGCAAACTGAGGTGTACCGCAAACCCACCCACACAGACCAGTATTTACAGTTTGACTCCCATCACCCTCTGGAGCACAAGTTAGGAGTCATCAGGACTCTGTATCACAGAGCAGACAGCGTCCCCACTAACTCAGGAGCCAGACAGAAGGAGAAATCACACACAAAACAGGCTCTAGAGAAATGTGGATATCCTAACTGGGCCTTCCTGAAAGCAGAGAAGAAACCCAAACAGGACTCCAGCCAGCCATCAGGTGAAAAGAAGGAACCCAGACCAGTGGTCATTCCGTATGTTGCGGGAGTTTCAGAGACATTGAGACATTTATTTTCTAAACACAACGTCCCAGTGGCTTTTAAACCCCAAAATACATTACGGCAAAGACTGGTTCATCCCAAAGATCCAGTCCCCCGGCACAAACAGAGTAATATTGTGTATGCTGTTCAGTGTCAGGAGGGCTGTGATCAGTCTTATATCGGGGAAACTAAACAGCCACTGGCCAAAAGGATGGCCCAGCACAGAAGATCAACATCATCAGGTCAGGACTCTGCGGTCTACACTCATCTCCAGGCCAGCGGTCACTCTTTCAGGGATGAAGATGTTCACATCCTTGATAGAGAGGAACGATGGTTTGAGAGAGGAGTAAAGGAGGCCATCTTTGTGAAAAGAAACCGTCCATCATTAAACAGAGGTGGAGGCCTCCGGGTTCAACTGTCCCCCTCTTACAATGCTGTTATTGCTAGTATCACTCAGCCCTCTGTGAATAGCAAACAACCATCAGGGTGCTAACGATCCATCGTTAGGCTGATGGTCCTCCTTGATCATGTGAGCAGCTGGTTTCAGCTGTCATCAGCCAACTGGTTGATCCACTGTGAGAGGGTGCTATTTATAAGACTGAGCTGAATACAGCAGCTCAGACTGAGGAAGTCTTTCGGACGAAAGACGAAACGTTTCTACAATTTTTTTTGCTTTGTTTTGTTTTTTGAATGTCCAGAGGACCAGACTTAGCTTTTTTAGATTAATCAGTTATAGTTGTCCTACTTTGAGAGTTTTATTCAAATCTCTCCGTCTGTGGTTCATTGGATATTTTGCAAACAAACCATGCATGATTGTGCACCTTTCATGCAATAACCTCATTTAAACCCTTATAAATCAGTTTATTCTCCACGTTTACGGGAAGGAATGAGTGTACAGTAATAACAAAAAGGGTTTGTAAAGAAGACAACCTGACATGAAAGCAAACTGACTGCTACTCTGGAAAAAAGATGGACTGCTAATCCACACACAGAGACACACACACGCACTGTGAGACTTTCTATAGCATCATCTCTTAGGAGCTCAGCAGGACACTGGTATCATCACCTCAGAATACTGTATAAATATACACACAGAGCATCAGAGCGAGAGAGAAGAGGAGCTTCTTCTACTGATCCACAGTGACACATTATTATTATCACCACCGCTGCGTACGCAGACATGCTCGCTATATTCACTATTTCTACAGAGGCTCAGCAGGATATTATTATAATCCCCAACAGGTTGGAGGCAGAACACCAATCAAAGTTTGCAGCACTACAGAGAATGGAAGTTGGGTCTAATAACAGACGGCTGATGAAAATCCAGCTTTATAATCTACCTACTGAGGAGGAAGCAGAACTGAACAGGAGAGATCAAAAACCTGTCTGCTTTTTTTATGTTGCCTCATAATCAGTGAGTAGATGTAAATGCATTAATGTCAAAACAAAGTTATTGTTTGTTTGTATGTCCCGAGTGTGGTTGGACCAAGCAGCTTTACGGGAGGATCCTCAGCAGCAGACAGGAGACTGCTGAGGGGGACTGACCAGCGACTCCGCCCTGCTACTTAGGAGCTGTGAGAGTAGAAACAATTTAACAGAATCCCCATAATTTGTGTGCCTTCATTAAAAAATAGTTAATGCTAACAAAAAACCTCAAGATATACACATTTTTAAAAATTGCTGCAATATTGTGTCGTGTAAATTTTGCATCACTAAATGTAAAAAATTAGGTAATCAATGTAGGTTAAATGGACATTGTTTTGTTTTTTGTACTCAAATGGTTTTAGGCTCTAACAGACAGACAAAATGAAACTAACTAATTTGTTTTATGAAAAAACAGAAGCAAATACATTTTCCAGACACACTGTGATGTCGTTAGCTTCCTTCACTCTTTTCTGATTAGTGTTCTACAAGTAATGGTAAAAGGTAAATGGACTGTACTTATATAGCACTTTTCTATCTAAAGATACTCCAAGTGCTTTACAACACAATCTGTGTCCTCATTTACCCATTCATACAGCACTCTACTAGCCTGGCCCTCGCCTTCCTACACAGCTCCGCTCAATTCTCATTTCCCTTCATTGCTCCGTCTGGGACTTCTCCCATAGAGAAGGATTTCGCCGCTAGATTTTTGACCGGACCATTCAGAGAACAGAAGGCGAGTTTCCGGACCAATCAGAGAACAGAAGGCAGAGTTTTGAACAACGTCGATTTCATGCGCAGTTTGCCCTGCTCAAAATGGCTGCCTGCACGAAGGAATTTACAAGAAAACACGGTAAAAAACTATTATTTCTTTGCTGAGAAAAAATATATTTCTTAGCTGACGTTATAGCAGAAGGGTTCCTGAGCTTAACAGTTCCTAAATCAATTCACGAAATGGTCAAATCTGCTAGATTTAAATTGTTTCGGTTTGACTTTTTCCAGACAGCCTCGGGGGCGCTACGAAAATAAATTATAAAAAATCGAATTTTATCTCAAATGTTTCATCCAGGCCAACAGTCAGTAAATTAAAGCCATGTAATTACACACTGGTAGCAGAAAAAATATCCACCGAGTGGTTTCTGAGCTGTTTATCAGAACAGTTAGCCTGGCCCTCACCAGGCTAACTGGACTGGACAGGCTAACATGACGTATGTTGCGCGGAGTCACGGCCAAACATTAACAATTGGGTAACCTCAGCAGAGGCCACGCCTCCAGCAAGAATCGGTTCTCTATAGGAGAAACTCCAGACCCTAGTACGAAGCGAAGTCAAGGACAAGGGTCTGGTTTTAACCAGGCTAGCACTCTAGATCTATGAAAGATAATTGGAATCTGACTAATCAGTGCTTTATCACATTCATACATTGATGAGACACATCTTGCTGTTGGATCTTGCCCAGGGACACTTCAGCATGTGACTGCTGGTGGAATTGAACCCCCAACACTCCCATTGGAGGATGACTGCTCTAACCACTCAGCCACAGCTGCCCCTGGATAAGTATTTCAGAAAGTTAATTTCTGGCTTCAAAGATGAGACACTTCAGCGACTTGTTTGGGTTTTGATTGGACGGACTGATTCACAGATCAGACCTGGACCTGTGCTCACTGGTGCAATGAGTCAGTTTTTTTTTAAATTCAAAACGATAGTTTTGTCATTCGTCTGCAGAGTTGGCAACACATTTCCCACAGACTGTTTTACTGTTAGCTGTAATAAATCAGCCACTGTGTTCATGGGTTGTTCTTTAGTGGATTTCCAAACTCTCAGATGGCCTAAATGCTTAGTTTTTAAAGTTTATTTGTATTTTCTTAAGTGTTTCCAATTTCAATGCGTGCTATTTTAACTTTTATGTGAAATGTGTCTCGCACTCTCCAGAATTTGTCATTAATGCCTATAACAACCCCCCACATTTATTTTACTATCACAGCTAATGTGAACCATCATATCCAGTAAAAACGTTAATTAAAACATAACCCACAATATCTTGGTTAAAATACACTAATGCTGGTGTCAACAAATGAAGATGTCCAAGTAAACAAAGAAAAAAAAAAGTTAAGACTTTGTTAAGTTAAGACTCCATAATATTAGAAGTGAAATCATCAAGCTTAGTGCTGTCTCAAATTTGAAAATGAAGGTGAATAAACAAAAACAATCACAAGTATGATTGATGATTGATGATGAAGCCTTCTGGAGTGAGGGTGAAACGTTTCTACTAAAAAGAAAGTGTCTAGATGACCTGATTGAGAATTATCAAATCACAAGTATATCTACTTGTAGTTAAGAGCAGCTAAAAATAATATTTGTGGTTTTTGTAAACATGTAAAATGTTCCAAAGTCCACACAGATTTTATTTTACATAAATGGCAATTAATTACTTGTCAGTTACTGTGAATTAAAATTGTAATATAATATTATATATGTCTATATAATATGTACTGTATATACTATATGTATATAGTATGCATGTCACACAGTCCATAATATCATAGCATATGTTATCAAAATAACATTTTTCTACTTGAGGATATAAACATGTCTTGACGTACAGGTCACTTTGTCTGCCTCCTTTATTTGTCTAATCAAGCAAATTCTGGACTTTCCAAACCGACCAGTTGATTTCCTGCAGGATTCATATACGCTTCAATCACAAGTACTTTCTAAAAGCTGACTGGCTCATGGGTATATCTGCACAAATACTAGGCCATCAGGCAAATTTATACTCACTGCTTTCTGTTTTGGTTTGCCACAACTTCTGCTTGCACTCTGTACATGTACGAACTGGGACCTGCTGTGACAGCAAATAAATCCCCAAAAGACATTTCCTTTGTTTAATTATCCACCTTTATTTTATCAAATTCACCACACTACCACATTAAAAATTACAGAATTAGGCTATAGAAGCTGAAAATAAAGTCTTGTTTCAATGACGTTTGTGTACACTGTCTGGCCAAAAAAAGTTGCCACCAAAAAATAGGTCACACTAATATTTTGTTGGACCGCCTTTAGCTTTGATTACATCATGCATTCACTGTGGCATTGTTTCGATAAGCTTCTGCAATGTCACAAGATCTATTTCCATCCAGTGTTGCATTAATTTTTCACCAAGATCTTGCATTGATGACTAGGCACTAGGCAATAGGCATGATGGGTGCATCACTTCACCTGCCTTGCTTCTTACGCCAAAAATACACTACATGCGGTCTGGCTCCGCCCCGCTCCGCAGGTCGCAGCTGAGCGAGTCCAATTTCCACTACCTCCGCTCTGCTCAGGTCCGCCTGGATGCGCCGCTCCGAGACGCATGCGCGGGAATTGCGAGATCGCGCGATAAATCAAGTGATAAATAAGTAAGTCAGAACAAAACAATTCATTCGGTGGAAGAAGGAGAACAACAGTAGAGACTGCTGCCTTGATCTTCTCTCGTAAATGAGCGACAGGACATGGTTTGAGCAACAGGAAGTGATGTATTACATTTCAGAATAAAATACTTTATTTATTTATTTATTTATTGTATTGCGTTTGTAGGCGTAGTCATAAATGATAGTTTGACAGCATTTTTGTACAAATAAATCCGTATAGAGCTAGGATTAAGTCCGCCCGTGGTGATTTTATTTTGTAAATACGGAAGTTGTGCTCGTTCCTTTTCCTGTTGGTGCGACGTAATCTTCAAAAGTTGACTCCGGCACAGCTCCGTCATCCGGCAGAAATAGAAAAATTTCTAATTTTGACGGACTGCCGTCCGCTCTCCGCAGCTCGCCGCCGCCGTGCGGAGCCAGTGTAAATTCTGTCATTGATTATAATGGGTGCGTATTTGCTGCGGAGGTCGGACCGGAGCGGGGCGGAGCCGGAACGCATGTAGTGTATTTTTGGCGTTACTCTGGAACAGGGTAAATCTGGACTCATCAGACCACATGACTTTCTTCCATTGCTCCACAGTCCAATCTTTATGCTCCCTAGCAGAATTGAAGCTTTTTTTTTCCAGTTAGCCTCACTGATTAGTGGTTTTCTTAAGGCTACACGGATGTTCAGTCCCAATCCCTTGAGTTCCCTTTTCACATTGTGCATGTGGAAATGCTCTTACTTTCACTATTAAACATAGCCCTGAGTGCTACTGTTGTTTTTCTTTTATCTGGTTTCACCAAACGTTTAAGTGATCGCCGATCACCATCATTCAGGATTTTGTTTTCCAGCCACATTTCTTCCTCGAAGACGATGTGTCCCCACTGTCCTTCCCGTTTTTAATAATGCGTTGGACAGTTCTTAACCCAATTTTAGTAGTTTCTGCAATCTACTTACATGTTTTCTCTGCTTGATGCCAATAATTTGACCCTTCTCAAACAGACTGACATATTTTCCACAACCACGCAATGTGTCTTTAGACAAGAAATGAGAAGCAACTCATTGCACCAGCTGGGGTTAAATAACTTGTTGCCAACTGAAAGATAATCACCCATGCAGTAATTATCCAACAGGAGGCTCGTACATGTCTAATTTTGTATATTGCTTGTCTGCTCCATCAGCAACTTTTAACTACATGTATTGCAGAGAGAATACTGAAATTTATTTAAAATAAACGAGACTGTACACAGAAACACAAACTGCAACTCTAAACTAAAATCAAATTATCAGTGATCAGATTTTGGTTTCTAAACTACTGCGTTTTAGTTACTTGTGCAAACCTATAACAGATCAAACCAAATAAGTCAACCCAAAGGAAATCAGTACACTAAAATAATAAGTTATCTTCCCCAGAGCTATGTTCTTGCTGTGGTGATGTCAGTAAAAGCAAAATTTTAGCCTAGTAGAAACAAACGCAATCATCAAATCAGCTGCACTAGTAATGTCTAATCTAAACAGAAAACTCCTCATTAAAAACAGTAATGAATTTTTTTTTTACATATTTCTGTTTTTAATAAGTAAATCAGCTGACCAACAGGTGCAATGCAAAGAGTGCTCTGAATAGAAAACATGTCATTCCTATTTATTATCTCATGTTGTACATAATACAGTACATTTAAAAATTAGATATTTAAACCTGTAGACATTAACATGGACAGTTTTATATAGAAAGTGTTTAAAAAGACCTGACTTCTCAATGAATGAACAGCTGCACAAACAGAAGTAAACAAAGAGAGACTCAACCAATTTCAGGAACTGGGACTGCTTGTGGGATTTCTGTCTTCCTGCACCTCCCAGTCTTTCTATATTCTCCTGCTCACACCTGTATTGAATCCTAATCACCCCAGGTGTTCCCCACTCAGACTTATGTGTCTGTGTCTTGTCACTCCCGTCTGGGCATTGTCCGTTCACGGTATCATGGCCTGGGCTATGCTTTCCTCTCCTCCTGGTTCAAGTAAGTTTTGCTGCCCAATCAGCAGTTTTTATTTTGTTATTGTTTAAAATAAATAATTATTAATGTTGACCCCTGAGTCCTCCTGCCTTCCTGCACGTGGGTTAAAGCAGGTCACTGCTTCGTCTATCTTATCGCTTCACATAATTTGCTTTACCTTGACAGGTCAGAAAAAGATGTGCACCAGTCAGAAAATGTATTTAAAAAAAAAAAAGGTATAGAGTTCATTTTACTTGTTGCTCACAAAGTCCTTATGCCACTGGACTCAATGGATGCACAGACTCTTAACATAATTATGGGTTTCTGGTCTGCCAAGTTCGTGTTAAAAACAGCAACACTGACTTTTTTTTTTTTTTCCATCCTCCAAACACAACTAAGGTAACAGGTGGGAGTCAGAGTCAGAGAGTCAGAGTCAGAGAGAATTTATTGTCATTTGCACCGCATGTAGTACATGTGTTGAAAACGAGATTATGTACACAGGGTCCCAGTTACATCCAACAACAAATGCAAGAGAAATACAATAATAACATCTAGGATTAACTAAGAGAGACATCACATCAGCTAGTAATACACTAAGCCCTAATGTAGTAGAAAAACATCATTATAAACAGCAGCACGAACATGAGCAGATGGTCACAGATGAACGCAGCTTGAAGAATTTGAATTTTGAGACTGCTTGAAGAAGAGATCCTTCAGTAGAATTCATTTTGTTTACACTTTCATTTAAAGAAAATGGATTTACACACAGTCTGGTCTCTTGGAAACAGTTTGTGTGTGTGTTTGTCATACCCCCAGAGATCTCGTTGGCTTCGACAGGAGACCCAGCTGAGTCCGTGGGCTGGTAGGGCTCAGTCTTGTCCCATCCATCACCTCTTTCAGCTTTATGAGCTAGAAATAATATTATGCACAAAAAAAAAGGAAAAAAATTAGAATTACAAAGGCCATCTTTCAACTTTGCTCTGCTTACAACGTTCTTAGACACTAAATAAACAAGATATTTCAAGACAAATGTTTAGAAACCGTGGCTTGTTAAAGTATCCACCCCCTTTTGTATTATTTCTATTTTGTTCTTAAACAACCTTTGCATGAAATAGATTGTATATTTGTTTTAAAGGAATAATGCTCCAACGAAATACACCAGATTAATGACGTTAAATGATAAAAAATAAAAATAAAAATAAATACTTGTTTTAAATATACTTTTAAATCTAAAATGGGAAAAAAATGGTTTGTTAAGTGCACACGCACACGCACACACACAGTGGCACAGCAACAAGTCTCATTACTTATGTCTCCATAAGCATTGCAACATGTAACCACTGAATACTTTAACTCCTTTTGACAAAAGTGCTTCAGCTCCGTTGGGCTGGATGGGTGCCTCTTCTTTAAATCAAACCAAAAAGTCTCAGTTGGGTTTCAGTCTGGGCAGTCCAAGTCTCAAATCTCTGAAAAACTCAGTTTCCTTTCAAGACGTTCTCTGCATTTAGCTCCTCTTACCAGATTCCCAGTCTATGCCAATGACAACTATCCACACAGCATGATGCCTCTACCACCATGCTTCACTTTAGAGATGGTGTTCTTAGTAACTTACTGTATGAGAGGTGGTAGATTTGCTTCAGAAATGGTGTTGTCCTTGATGGCCTATAAATTTTTAGCTCCTTTTTCATCTCAAGAAATTTCCAACATGCCGGCATTTTTCAAAACCAAGTCTTTGTTCTGCCACTCTTTCATAACGCCAGTCTCTGTGCATTTTATATTAGCCCATTGGACAGTCCCTCCCATACCTGCAGAAGAGCTGTCCAGCTCCATCACAGCCATCTTAGCCTTTTGGTTGCTCTTCTGATTAATGGCCTCCGTACTCAGTCCATGAGTTTTGATAGATGACCCTCGGTTGGCAAGTTTAATGTGATGGTATCAACCTTTTATTTTCTAATAATGAATTTAATGGAGCTCTGTGGGATGTGCAAGGTTTAGGATATTCTCTGTAGCTCAGCCATAATTTGTACTTCTCTGTAACTCCAGTTTGTTTGTGGCTTCTCAGACTGAAGAAGTTATTCGCATGAAGGACAAAATGTCTCAGCAAGCAAACAAACAAACAAAAAAAAAACTGTCCAGATGACCTGACTGAACATTATCAGATTTGTACCTGGACTATTGAGCATGAACTGTAGGTATTCTTTTTAACTGTCTATGACCTGTGTGGAGAGTTCCTATGTCTTCATGCTGTCTCTAGCTTGGTAGTAATTATATGCCCCTCATACAGACATAATCTGGTGTGGTCTTTGTTTGTCCGAAAGAACAGACGTCTGTCCATCTGTCCACACTGTATGTACATAAACTTTCTCTTGTCTGTGTCATAACTTCTGATACACTCAAGACCGTTTAAAACCACTTTATAGACTATTTTAACACAACTAAATGGCGTGTTGCGTAATCTTTTCATCACCCCTGCTCTAAGGTCAAGGTCAAAGGTCTCTAAAAAAAATTGTTCTTAACTTCATATGAACAAAAAGAACGGCACACAATGCCAGTGCTGGTGAAGATTCGCAGTCGTCCAGGACATGATAAAATCAAAAAAGGCGTTCAATACAGAACAACTGGACTTTATTTGTAGCAAACAAGACGTTTCGCTTCTCATCCGAGGAGCTTTATCAATTAGTGAGGAGACAGTGAGAGGGCGAAGTTATAACAGGATAAGCCATAGACACGCACCAACATATGTAAATTGGAAACTAACACCCCCACATACTTGGGATAACACGTACCTGTGACCCATTCAAAGTTCAGTGTGTGAAAACAGAGCTTACAGAAAACACACACACATCCTACTGTATGTAAATTGACAAGTCACACTTCACACATTGATAGCAGGGACCTGTCAAAGTCTTTGGTAGTCTAATTCACAAACGAGGCTCCTCTGTTCTCATCAGGTGTGAGACGCCTGGGAACCAAACCCAAGGCCGCACCATAAGTTTTAGAAAGTTGAAATCTTAGACCTCCTCCTCTGTTTAACGATGGTTTCTCTCTTTTTACATAAATCGCCTCCTTCACACCCCTCTCAAACCACCTGTGCTCTCGGTCCAAAATATGTACATTCTGGTCCTCAAAAGAGTGTCCCTTGTCTGTGAGGTGGAGGTGAACAGCTGAGGTTTGTCCAGAGGAGGAGGCTCTCCTGTGTTGGGACATTCTTCTGTGGATTCTTCTTCACAATGCCAGTGTAAAGCAGGTAGTAGTAGGATTTATTTTTCTTTTTTTTTGTCCTGACACTGTTTATACGTTTGAGTGTAGCTGTGGACGGCCATTTTCTCTGACACCTCCCGGTAAACTTGCTTGCTCCTCATTGCTATGTCAAGCTCACGCTGTGCCCGTCTGACAAAACTGACAAGGTTTGCACCTCATCATTTGACCAAGCTGTGATTTACAGCTCTCCATCTCAGCAACATACATGTGCACTCAACAGTCAGATTGAAAATAGCACTTCAGGAGGAGTTTGAAAGTACCGCCTTGGATTATACAGTGATGTCAATCCATGGGCCAATTGTAGGCTGCAGTTCGACATCAAAATCTCTTATTCAACTCGGCTCGCTTGGAACAACAACCTCAGTTGTTGTTCCAAGGGACAAATGTGGCTGATGCTGAGTCGATGTGAGATCAGTAAACCAGAAAGGATCTTATGAGGTTTCTCTTGTAAATGATTCCCTGAGGCTCAATGGGATTAACATGTATAAATAAATGAAGTTTGGATGAATGAGGTCACCTCATTCATCCACCAGTTCACACCTCATTGAGGTGTGAACTGGTGTTGATTCTAGAAATTGCTACAACAGATGAATGATATTTGATACTACTCTTCCTTCGGCTTTTCCCTCTTCAGGGTCTCCACAGCGAGTCACCCTCCTCCACCTCACTCTGTCCTCTGCATCCTCTGTCCTCACTCCAACTACCTCCATGTCCTCTCTAACTGCATCCATATATCTCCTCTTTGGTCTCCCTCTTTGTCTTTTTCCTGGCAGCTGCATTTCTAACATCCTTCTACCAATATACCCACTGTCCCTCCTCTGGACATGTCCAAACCATCTCAGTCTGGCCTCCCTAACTTTATCTCCCAGTTGTTCAACATGTGCTGTACCTCTGATGATCTCATTCCTGATCTTATCCATCCTTGTCACTCCTAAGGAGAACCTCAACATCTTCATTTCTGCCACTTCCAGTTCTTTCTCCTGTCTTTTTGTCAATGCCACTGTCTCCAGACCATACAACATAGCTGGTCTCACCACTGTCTTGTAAACTTTTCCTTTGACCTTTGCTGACACCTTTTTGTCACAAATCACTCCTGAAACTTTTCTCCATCCACTCCATCCTGCCTGGACTCTCTTTTTCACCTCTTTACCACATTCCCCATTTTCCTGGATAGTGGACCCCAAGTACTTGAAGTCCTGCACCTTTGTGACCTCTGATCCTTGTAGCCTCACTGTTCCACTGGCCTCCCTCTCATTCACACACATGTACTCTGTCTTACTACGGCTGACTTTCATTCCTCTTCTTTCAAGTGAATACCTCCACCTCTCCAAGTTCTCTTCCACATGTTCCCTGTTCTCACCACAGATCACAATGGCTGCGTCTCAATTCAGGGGCTGCGTCCTCATGAGGACCCAGCCTAGCTGGGCCGAGTAGGCCACGCACTCACAAGGCCGGGTGGGCTTGACGAAACTGCTGAAATGGGACGGTCTAGCTTTCCGGAGAGCCGGCATTGAAGTGGGTGGGGCGTTCTCTTGAAATGGGTGGGAAGTG
>JBBPBX010049554.1:0-25307 GCA_038048925.1 Garcialebias charrua
TATTCTGAGCCCTATACAACTGATAAAATATACCAAATCATGGAACTTCAATAACTTCAGTTGATAAAATAATGTGCTTGATGGATGACGGTAATGTTTTCTAGTGATAATTTTTACAGCTTTTTTCTGTAAAACAAAATAGGCTTTGTAATTTGAAAATTGAAAGACTGAAATATATTTTACTTTGAAACAAACACATTTTTTTAAAACTTTCTTTGCTGCTCAGAAAGGTCACTAGCTGTCTGTGTCTCTGATAAGTAACAAGGTCAAAGATAAAGAACAACAAAGTTCATGCTCAATCATCCAGGTATCAAATCCAATAATTCTAGTTATCTGTCTGTGACAAGATGGTACAGTCTGTATCTTTTAGGGTATTTGCATCTTAATAATAATTAAATAAAAACATTCAGAAGTTGTTCAGAGCTGTCTTGAAATAATGTTTTGACATATTTAACACCACATCTCCATCCACAATCAGTGCACTGCAACAGCCCATTACTTCATTTTCAGCAGTTTAAAGCAAAAACATGCAGACAATTTTTGGTGAAAAAGCAATATACTGTAATTCGTTTAAAAAAAAAAGCAAATAATTTTTGGTTTATTTTTATTTGCAGATTTAATGAGCTTAAGGACCGACACAGTTTTTTACTTATTTTCTTCATTACTGTTTCACACATAACTGAAACCATTTATGTTGTATTTAAATCCCTTTTTCTTGTAAATAACCAGGCCATTGTAGGACAGCACTGATTTCATTATAATTCTACGCTAATGTCTAAATTTTCCTTCATGTGCACATGCAACCTTTTTTGTTTTGTTTTGTTTTGTTTTAACCCTCAGTTCACATCCATACATTTCTACACATACTGACCTTTTCGTAAATGATGCATCATGCACTCTTGCATGCAAACAGCCTAACGCTTGTCGCGGTTTTAGTTTCCATTATGTGGTGGGAAAATGAATCAAGCAGGTATTGTGTTCTTTTCACATTATTTGCAGTAGTAAACATGTACATTAAATATAAAGTATGTTTTTTTTGGGTAATATTTTATATAATAGTATTAGAAGAGTTAAACAGAATTTCTTATTTAAATTTTTTGACGAAAGCTCAACTAGCTTCATGTAAAAACATTTTATAGGAGTACATCTAAAAATAAGGTATATTTGTTCAACTTAACAGTTTAAAGGGGACCACAGATAGGTTTTTAAAATTTGTATGGTATGTCTTTGGGGTTACCAGACAGTGTTCATTCAATTTAATACACAAAATAATTCTTAGATAATCAATTATACCCTTTTTAATTCTGCCATTTTTAACTTTCGTTTTGAACGACCGGTTTATGATAATGAGATCTCGTGGCACGCCCTTCAAAGATCTGCTTACATTAACTCCGCCCTCCAAAGGCAGACGAGGATGTCTGAACTCACGCTGAGCTGAACTGGACCGCGCGACGTATTTATTGTGTGGGACAGATCAGACGTGTACAAGTTGTCGTGTCATTTTTAATTTTTCCTGTAATAAATGTCCAACTCCCTCCTGACGTCTCCCTCCCTCTCCCTGTGCGCGCGAGCTGGAGGTAGCGGAGCGGTCACTCGCGGACACACACACACACACACATACACACACACACACACACACACACACAGACTCACAGCGGGGCTGTCTTGTTATGTCCCTCGCTCAGCCGCGCCGGGCCCGACACACACACATACACACACACACGGGTTTGTCAATGAGGTTTATCGGTACGTAGTCTGTCCTGCTAATGACACATAAACCAACACACACACACAGCAACATGCTGCATCGCTGTTCATTCAAGCGTCCCATCTTATCTGAAAACTATCAATTTTAAATCTGCTTAGTGCGCACTCCATTATCTGGGCCAGGAGGGTCAGAGAGTTAGCTGGCTAGACTCTGTGACATTTTTAGCCATGAAATCAGGAAAAACAACCGTCACGTCTTTTTATACTGAAGTGGGTGGAGCCGCACCAGGGGTTGCTGGTGAGGGGCTGGACTCAGGGTTGAGGTGGGTTGTCCTGGCGCTTGTGACGTCACAAGCGCGAATGATTTCAAAACGAAACCTATCTTATCACAGTAAAATAAATATACTTAGAGTAAATAAACCACTGGGTGCATTTTTTTGGCCTTAGGACTGTTTTTTTATGAAGTAAATACCCAAATTTGAGTAAAAAAAAACATTAAAAAGTGAATTTTGAATATGTGGTCCCCTTTAATAAAAAATAACAGTTTTTCAGATGGTGGTAAAATACAAAAGGAGAACATCAAAGTTTTTGGACCCTTGCAACTACTGTAGATATAAAATTATTAAATTGTCTGTCAGAAGTTTATTTGAAACTAAATTTGCACTCAAATATTGATTTGAAACAACACAAATCCCAACACGATTTAGCTCATTGATGTTTTGTGTGTGCTGTGAATCATGTAATTCATAATTTATCAGACGTGCTCCTGCAGAGCTGCAGGTCAGCAGAAAGCAGCACAACGTTCTTTGGTTCCTGTCTGTTCCTCCCATCGGCTGACCTCACTCTGCTTTCACACTTATATAGGATGTTGTGCTGCAAACTGTGACCGACAGAGGACATGCAGAGAGACTGAGCATGCTCATCTGGGAGCTCAGTGACTGGAGTTATCATCTCCCAGCAGCTGACAGTCTCCATGCTCAGCTCTCTGCTCACTCTGCTCTCAGAGACGCTCCAAGGTGCAGCTGGATTATGTTGGACCCATGAGATTAGTGATCCTAGGAGACTAAAAACTGGATGTTCATGCTTGGAGTCTTTGTGATCTCCTGGATTAGGATGTGGACATTAACTTCAACAACAGTCTTTGTGAGATTCTCAAAACATCTTTAGGTAATTCTGCTCTATTTTAATTAAAATGAATTTGCTGCATGAGAACTTCAGCTGCCTTTGATTTCTGAACGTTCATGGTTTCAAATGAATTTCAGACGTTCCAGTCATTCGTATTTCCTCTCATTTAATAAACTTGAACTAGTCAAATTTAACAGAAACAACCAAACAAAGATAAAAATCACACACCTGAAAGTGTTTTCTTCAACTCGTTGATGAAATATGCCTGCAAACGTTCAGAATGAACACTTGAAGAACAGTTTTTACTACATAGATTATGTAATCTGTTCATGCTCCAAGATGCACAAAGGTGCTCAAGCATGAACAACTGATTTTAAACTGAGATGTGGGAGGATGCAGATGATTTGGCTTTATACTGGGCATAAGATTAACTATTTGTCAACTCTGTAAGGATATTTTTGTGTAAATCAGTTAAATTTATAAGTGTTTAGAACATTTTTTACACAGTTTTACTGGTAGATGGCTTCAGCATAGGTTAGGTAAAATAGGTTAAATAAAATGTACATTTTACGATGTATGTGTCTTTTTTGTTGGTGTTAATTGACAAAAAAATACTTATTACATGATTTTATTAGAGAAAAACAGAAGAATGCAAACAGTTCTGAACCTTTTTCATTCATTCAACCTTTATTTAGTCAGGTAAATCTTTTGAACCTCATGGGCTCATTTACAAAAGCGACCTGCAACCTACCCTTTATGGGAGGATAAAACTGTGGACATTTTTTCCACTATGAAAATTTTGCAGCTGAGATCAGTCAAGTGCAACAATGAAGTATTTTAACAATCAGAATTTTCATCAGTCTTTTACTAAACACAATTATTCCTCAGAGTTTACCTACTCAGCACACAAATCCTTCCCTATTGACATAAACTGCAATGTTTATCTTTTTTTTTCTTCCATCGGTTAAACTATCAGTAAGTGACCACAGCTGAACAGAATTTAGTCGAAAAATAAATAATTAATTCAATCAATTTTAAAGGCATTGAACTATAATTTGGTGTGTT
This sequence comes from Garcialebias charrua, assembly GCA_038048925.1. Classification (NCBI taxonomy): domain Eukaryota; kingdom Metazoa; phylum Chordata; class Actinopteri; order Cyprinodontiformes; family Rivulidae; genus Garcialebias; species Garcialebias charrua. The sequence goes on from JBBPBX010049554.1 coordinate 3,898, forward strand.
TAAAGCTGAAAGTCATTCTCAGCGAATACAGTACTCCAAACTTGACACCTTGGAAAAATCACAAGATTCATGCCTTGTGCTGTTTTTAAGGTTTCACTTAAAGTCGAAGGTTTATATTAGGAACATTTGTTTTTCTACATTTTTTTTAATGTAAGGAAATGTCAAATTTTTTATCTGTCTTATTGTATCATGAAAATAGGATCAAATCTGTCTGAGTAATGAGGTTTAATCAAACCAAAGCTTGCTGAGCCACTTTAATGACCAATGTCAAACTTTGCAGGATTACCTGACGGACCTCTTTCATTCAGTCTAATTCATTATTCACAGTCCATATTAGACTTTTTCAGGGCTGCCTGAGTCCCAGCACATTTGTGCTTTCAGTAACAACTACAATAAAAAATAAAAAAAAAGTCTGACTCTGGCCGCTATAATTACCGTAATCAACCTTGAACACAAAACCGGACAGATTTGAATGAAACTTTCAGAAACTGGTCACTGGGTGTACATCTACAACTCACTGACCTTTGGGGTCAATTCAGTTCAAGATGACCAGCACAACAAACCATCTTAAGCAAACACAAAAATGGCTCAGTCAGTTCTAATGAGCTATTTTAGTGTGGTAGTAGCTGAGAGTCACCCCAACACTTACTTTAAGAGCTAAGCAATTGTGTTGTCACATGAAATCTTATGCAATTTTAAAGTTTAGACCAAAATGGCTGTATCTCCATCTTTTCACAACATAACAGGACCATAGTTTAAAGTTGAAATCAGGGACGTTAGATCTAATATTTGGCCATTTTACAAGGTTTAAAAACATAATTTAGGTGATGGTTCTGTATCACAAGAAGAAAAATCATCAATACTGACAAAACAAAACCAGTGCGCTCGTTGTACACCAAACACTGAACCTGATCTTTCTTTAAATCTCCACAAAGCACCAGGTCATGTCTCAAGGGAGCAGAGGCTTTATTGCCTCAGTCTGAGATCATTCGCTCTCCTCAGTTTAAGTGCTCCCGCCCTAATCCTATAACCTATAATTGTTAACAAAGATTAATATGGCTGCTACATTGGCTCTGATGGCTTTAGTGTGTTTGCATTAATTACATTTTAACGATTGAATCTTTTGTTTGCATGTAACAACCACACACACGATGAGTTTCGATCAGCAACAGGTCAACTCTCATTTAAAAATATGTGAGGTCACTGGTTTCTTTCTGGGGCTTCAGGTTCCCTATGGGGGCATCTGAAGTGATTCGGTGACATCAGAGAGCAGAATTAGATTCAAAACATGACCACGAGTCCTTCGGCATCAGAGGAACACATCGAGAGTCCTTGCTTTCCTTCAGTCTCCCCTGAGCAGAAGATAAAAAAGTAAAGGTTATTAGCGTGGCACTAAGTGGTTCTCAATCGGCTTTTTATTGACTTGAGCAGAGCTGCAGCAGCACATAATCACTTTGTGTTTGCTCTCTATCCTTCGGTAATCTCGAGTCGTCAATCTACCGGGCAAATTTCAGTGAGAAAATACAATTTTGCACATGATTGAGTATTAGAGTGGTGTAAAATGTCAACTCATCAAAACTACAGAAGTAATTTTTCACGTCTTGTAAAAATACAAAAGTATTCACAGCGAACTGGATTTCAAAATTTAAGCTGTCCAACATTTATTTATGGAAGCCTATTGATGCCAGTCAAAAAATGAATTTGTTCTGTCAAATAGTTTGTGAATTATATTGTTTCAAACAAAAGCTCTTTCATTTAATAACTAAATGTTCTCACATTTTACCTTAATAATTATCACGTTATATGTCATCGTGGTATTACATGAAAATATTAAGGTAAATACCATACTTGCTGTCGTACATGTTGCACCGCTGTATAAGTCACATCAGTACCAAAATGTCTAATGAAGTAGAAAAAAACCCATAAATGTCTCTTTGCTGTATAAGTCACATCTATTATGCGTCACCGCTGACCACCTGGAAATGTGGGCTGATGTGCCAAAAGTCGATTGGCTGCCAAATGGTAGCCGCGGGAGTGCGCATGGGAAGACTTTAAAAAGTATTTAACAAAACTAACACTTAAAAACAAATATTTATCTGTTCGACATTATAGTAAAGGTGTGTCGCAGTTTAAGTTTTCCTTAATAAATGCACTTTAATGGTCAAATCAGCTGATTTTTACCTGGGCGGTGTGGAGAAATGCAGCTGATTTGACGTTTGCTCCAGGAGTTCCAGAACGAGACGAAGTTGGCTTGGTATGGCAAGCCAAGTGTCTAACTAATAGCCTCTTTTATCTATTAAAGAGACACTTGGCTTGCCATATTGGTCGAGGGCCCTCTAGTGGCTGAAAATGTTAGTGTTCAATATTTTCCATGTCAGAATGAATTAAATCGTCAGATCTCAGCCAAAAATTGAATTATAAATATGGGCCGGGGGTGGGGTGGATGTGGGGGACGGGGTTGAAATACAGTAAATATGTGCCTCACTGTATAAGCATGGGGCCTGTGATGGACTTGCGACCTGTCCAGGGTGTACCCCGCCTCTCGCACTGAGATTGCTGGACATGGGCACCGGCGACCCCCGTGACCCATAATGGAAGAAGCGGGTAAAAGATAATGGATGGATGTATAAGCATGCTAACTTATGCAAAAAGGTGCAACTTATACAGCGAAAAATACGGTAGATGATTATTTGAACATTCCCAAAGGAAAATATGCTGTAAACATCCAGGGTGTCCACAGTTTCATAGTCTGTTTGTGCAACCTTATTTTTGTTGAATTATTTAAAAGTCTTTAAATTTGCACCCATCCTTGTCTTATTTGTGGCTCAGTGGGTGCATTTGATTAGACATCTTGTTGCAACAGCGTCATAAAATCATGACATTTGCATGGATGCATGAAGTCGTTATGTAATATCTGTGCTGCTGCTGCTGGGCACAGGAGGATCCGAAGGCAGACCTTTTGATTTTCTCTGCTCTGTTTAGCTTTTGGCTCTTTCTAGTTTGTCCACTTTTAGATACTGGCAAAGAGAAATACAAGCTGACAAGTTAAAAAGCCCAAGAAGGGAACAAGAAACGAGGTGAAAGAGAACAGAGTCGTTGTTTAATGCCAATTTTGCATTTTCAGATTTGTTGTTTTATCTAACTGGTTTTTGTTTCGTCTGTGAGCCATGCTTAGGGTTGGAACTAATTAGGATAAAATAGCAACAGATATCCCAAACGCTTGCTGACTTTTTCTTGTCTTCACAGCCAGAAGACATAATGACAGATGGAGAGAACTGTTTCCCCTATGGGCTGCTGCCTTCATTAGACTAATGAGAGACAGCGGGAGACACAAACCTTTGGGAGGAAAAGAGAAAAACGGCTACAACTTTGTCTTTTCTCTTTATGAGATGATCTTAGTTACTTTGGGATGAAAGGCAGCAGGCCATGTACATTTATTCAAGGAATGATAGACTTTTATTTGTTCTTGTCACAAGAACAATCTTGTGTTTATTTTTAACTTATTGCGTTTGTTTTTGTAGAAATATCATCACTTCATGGCTGGACTACTTGCCCCACCATATGGCGTGATGGAAACCAGTAGCTGTTCTGACAGTAAGTAACCCCAAAGGTGTTGCCAATCTGTGGATCCTTCTCTCCACCGGCTCCCTGTAAAATCCAGAATTGAATTCAAAATCTTACTTGTAACCTACAAAGCTCTCAACAACCTAGCTCCATCTTATATTGGAGATTGTATTGTTCCATATTTTCCTAACAGAGCACAGGTTTACATGTGGTTCCTAGAGTTTCCAAAAGCAGAATGGGATGAAGATATTTCAGTTATCAGGCTCCTCTCTTGTGGAACCATGGAAAACCAGCAGAGCTACAGGAGAGGGGCTATCAAATGACCTCCACCAAATAGGAAAAGTCCAGGCAGGCAGAGAAATAATGCTTCTTCAAAATGAGACGAGGATAAAAACACAAGAGAACAAGGACCATTAGGCAAACCTTTCTGAGACTGTTTTCTTGTTGTCTTCTTGATGTCAGTGCCTGTTTAACATCAGTCCATGTGTGACACAGACACAGCTTCCCTGTGTGTGATTGTAAAACATTATTGGGTCAATTTAGCGTGTAATACCTGGATTTTATGACAAACGTAGGAAAATTACATTATAACTCAGAATTATTATTATTATTGTTTTTTTGTTTTTTTTTTGCATCTGTTCTAAATATTTGATTCAAAAAGATGCATTTAAAAATGGAGTAGATAACATCATAGTTTAATTTTTTAATGGAAAGATAAAAACATCCAACACAAATGGAGTTTTTTGTTGTTGAACAAATTCACAACCAATATTCTTTGTTCTTAAAGAGAATGCTGTAATACTCATGTCCTAATTTCAATGTGATCCTGTTTTTCTTCTAACATTTTGATAAAAGCTGATTCATGCTTTGCACGTTAACTCAATATTGGCATGGCCTTGCTCAGGCAGGGAATCACTGTAACTTGATTTTATTGTCATAAATCATAAAAATGATGAAGAGCGGTGAGGAAATCATCTGCTGGATTAACAACTGTTAGTTTGCTGTATGTTATGTTTGACTATAGGTTATGAATGATTAACACAAAGATGGCTTTTTATGTTTTACCTTTACAAAAATCAGCCTTTTACCATCTGTTCTCCCCAATTAATTATTTGATTTTTTAGAATTGGTATTAATAATAATAATAATAATAATTGTCTATTCCTGTCATCTGCGTATGTTTCCCATACACAGACGAAATTCGTCTCTGCATTTAACCCAACCACCTACCAGGTGGTGCAGTGAGCAGCCATAGAAAGCGCTCGGGGAGCTGGAGAAATAGGTGTGCACTCATAGACACCCCAAGGTGTGTAGTGGCCGGGACGCGAACCCGCGTCCTTCGGGTCCCAAGTCAAACGCCCTAACCACTACACCATCTTGAAAGCTTCTGCTTTAGGTTTTGCCATGCTTTGGAGCCACACTGTAAAGGAGATTATTTATTTTTGCAGTAATGCAGAAAAGCTCATTTGGATTTGGATTATGATCTCCCATCTGAAGCAGCTCAGTGAAGCAGTAGTGATTAAATAAATTCAACCAGTTTTTAACAGCTCAGTCAGTTACGCTCCTGCTCGCTCACAGATCTTTGGTGTTAAAAAATTGTGCTGACTTTTAAAGTCTTAAATTATTTATTCCACTACGAAATAGTCCAGCTTTAAAACAGTGGCACCAGATTTTGTTTTTGAACAAAACTCTTGGCTTGAATTCATATTTGTACATGCACACTGTGCATGCTGCAGATGTGATTGAACAGATGTGACATTTGGATGGAGCACATGAAGCCACATGACTCTTCATGAATGAGACAACTGAAGTTAGACCCTTAACAGTTTATTTCACTCAGAGTTGGAGTTATTTTTTTTATTTGAGATTGTTTGATTCTTCTTCATGTGTTAAAATCTGTTGAATGGCAGGGAAATAATCTTAAAAGTCAAAATTACATTAACTGAGAATGATGCTTCAAACTTGTTGTATGCCACAATCCTTTTAAATAATTGAAATTGTATTTCTAGAAAAAAAAACTACACTAAAATAAAATATTTTGATTTTTTTTAAAGTTGCTATGATAGCTGCACAAAATGAAAGTTTGATTGCAATAAAACTTTTGTTTTACGAAGAAAAACACTGATTGTCTCTGTGTTTACTTTAAAACAGCCACATTGGTTCAAACTGTAAATTACTGGTTTGGTTTTCTTGACCCTTTACTTGAAATTTCAACTCAGTTTAAGGAAAAACATTTTATTGTAGCTCACAAAAATGAGGAATTGTATCACAAATTCTGAGCAAAAGAATGTTCTTGATACGGAGATCATGGTACTTGTTTCGTTTTCTCATGTACTTAAAAAAAATTGACATAACAGCTGATGAGTTGATATATTTAGCTAAGTAAGTTTGAAACTAATTTGATTTACTTCAAGAAATTCCAGTGTTTTGGGTCTAAAGTGTTTGTTTTTTAATCAAAAATTTGTTGTGTTAAATCAGAATCATGCAACATGTTTTGTTGTTTGTCTTATTTACTCTTTTTCTCTTTTTATTTACAGTATTTATTATTTCTTTTACCAGGAATGCCAGAAAAGGAGAGCATAACCAACAATGTGCTTGTTTCAGTCTCTAAACATCCAAATAAGGTAAATCTGAAAAACGTATTATACAAAACTACACAACTTAATACTTTGTACTGTATAGCTCTTGCAGCAAAAGTCCAAAAGAAATAAACAAGCTCATGTCGTGCACTCTGCTTCACCTGTCTGATATTTTTCTGTATCTTGTCCAAGTTCTTTATCAGTGGATAAGAATAGAATGGCATTTGTTTAAATTTAGTTTCTGTATAAACACGGTGGCTGGAGTTTTGTCTCCATCCACACCAGTTCCTGTCCCACCCTTGTCCTGCAGCCGGCTGATAACGCTGCAGATTTATGATGCCTCATGCCTTGCAGTTCAGTCACAGATAAAAAAAAAAGTTGTAGCCTTTTTAATGTAACTAACAAATAAACAGAGCTTCAATTCACTTTAACATTTAAAATCAATAATTTTAAAAGCCCTTGGTGGTGTAGTGAACTCGTTTCTTGTAAATAAAAGATGAGGCTTTAAAAACCTTCACATAAATGCATGAGCGGCGCCGCTTTCTGAGGCAAGCAAAGTGCTTTTTAAAGGTCAGAGTCCTGCAGCGTATGGCCTCCGTGGGAGAAACGATGAAAAAATAAAATAGATGTCACACATTCACATAGACACATGAGACTAATTTAAAAAATGAACAAGAGTTTCAAAATAAAAAAGCTGAAGGAAATTAGAAGTTGGTGGCTTGATTAAAATGTGAGGAATGTAGATGAAAAGCAGATTTATCTGAGATGTTTTGGTTCTCCACATTTCGGGCTCATTTTCATCCCCGTGTCTGTCAAATTCAACGCAACAACAGAGTTTTATTTCATCCATTACAACTTTACATTTTTATTCCCGTCTCATTTTGTTTTGCAGAAGTCTTTCCTTGAAAGTCCAGCCAAAGTCCAGCCAAGGTGCACATCTCAGGTGGGAAACACATCCATCCTTTTCTTCTTCAGACTCTTCCTGTTGTGATGGTTAAATTTGTATTTCCATGTGCAGGGTCTTTCTGAGAAGATCCTCTCTGCTGGGAAGATCCTCCGTAACGCCATCCTCTCCAGAACGCCTCACATGATCTGTGACAGGAAGTGCCACCTAAGCACATACAGGTTAGCTTCTCATGACTCTGACAACTAGTTCTAATCAAAAGGTTTGATTGATTTGTCAAATAAATGAAGGGAAAATTAGGAGGGAAATGTGAAAAAAAGTAAAAAAACTTAAAAAAAAAAAACTAAGTGCAAGCACTTATAATGTATTTACTGTACTTTTGCATAAAGGCAGTTCGTGAAATAACTTCAAACAAGACTGGAAACATGCCCAACAATGCAGTATTTCTTTTTACAGCTTCATCACAACAATACAATTTTACTAATTTATGGCAATTAAGTCTTTGTTAGACAGTCATAATATTTGTTAATCAGACATAATATTTGTTAATCAGACATAATATTTGTTAATCAGACATACTATTTGTTAAGCATACCCAATATGAAAGACTGATTAAAGGGAGGCATTTTCATTTTTGTTATTTTTATTTTATTTTATTGTTTGCACAAAAAAGAAGCAATACACATAAAGGAAAAGATAAAAAAAACTAAAATGTGCTTATTTAGATCAGAGGTGCCCAAAATGGGGCCTGCAGGCCAAAGTTGTCCCACCAAGCTGTCCTCGTAAGATTTCCTTTGAAGAATCAGTGTGTTTTCACTCAGTCATTCCACCCATTGGCTACGTTCACACTGCAGGTCTTAATGCTCAGTTCCGATTAAAAAAAAAAAAAATCCGATCTTTTGGTGTGAACGTTCACACTACATTTTTAATGCGACCTGCATCAGACTCCAGTGTGAACGATCTTCATTGCAGAAGCGACCCGCATGCGCAGAAGAAAACGTGTCTCAGAACGTGACGTGACACGCAGCACCCTGTGTTTGCGGAAGTAAACATGGACGCGACAGTTTTCAGTGTGTGTTCGGTAATTTTGAAGTTGTTGTCCAATCGGGGAAAGCTAAACATCCAAATGATTAAAGGCAAAAGAAAACTGAGAAGAAAGCGAGCAAAATTTTTAGTGATGGCGATTTTTGGAGCTGTGGCTGCTACCTCTGTTCAGAGGGGTGTGTGGATGCGGAGTATACGGTGGCCGAGGAGCGCTGTTCAATTTGGAGTGCAGAGCGTTTTTCTTTTGCAGCGCGTTTGCACCCCTCGGCCACCGTAGGAGTAGGAGCCAAGAGTGACGTCGGTCTCACGTCGGTGATGCAAAAGTCAGATGTAAGTCACATGAGCGTTCACACTGCAGTCGCTTTGAAAACATCAGATATATATCCGATTTAAAACCACTTACTGAAACGGCCTGGGTCGGATTTGAAAACATCGGATTTGTCGCGTTCAGACTCTCATAAAAAAATCGGATATGGGTCAGATGGGGCAAAAAAAATCGGATTTGGGTCGGATATGCCTGCAGTGTGAACGTAGATTGAAGGATTCCAGGTTCTTTATTTGTCATTCCACCACATGTGGTGGAACGGAACTATACAGGGTACAGGTTGACTTTGATGTTAGATGGAAAAGTCGGCCCATTGACTACCGTATACATACTGTATATGGGACTGTTCATGTTCAAATTATTGTTGCTGTTAAGTTCGTGTTGCTGTTGAACATGTGTTTTGTTAAACATTTTGCACTATATACACATATACATACCTTCCCTTCCTTTTAAGGCCCTGTTTACACGGACACGGTGGGGGGAAACGCAGGTTTTGGGTATGTTAATTAGAGTAAAAGAGCTGCGTTGACACTGGCAAATTCTGTCTTTACATGGATCCGCTCGAATCTCCCCCCGCCCTCATGTGGTGTTGAATAAATAAATAAATAAATAATAAACCTGGTGTGTTCATTTTCAACTTTAATAACACGCAACATGTTACGCATTGTTTAAATGACGTAACGAGTCCAGATAGATTAATTTAGCTCAGATAACTTTATATATCTCCAACGCTAACATAAATACTGTTTATTATTGTGAAACTGTTATTATTTAGCACATATGTTATTGTGCAGCGTGACGCGTGAAATGTCCGCCTGCCTGTTCGCCTGGCTGTCCGCGCGTGCGTGCTGCGCGCATGTAACAAAAGCTCAGCGGGAGATGTTTATGTTATCAATGGGGGTCAGCAAAAAAACTCCACTGTGAGAGGTGGATTCAGAAACCTTCGGATTCAAAGAGGGGGTCCAGTGGTGTCGTGTAAACGATGAGCAGAACCGCAGAGAGAAAGGAGCGGTTTCACTCAAAATATGCGCCGTGTAAACGGCCCCTAAAATTCAATGTCTTCACAGGCTTATACAGTATGCTTATATGGACATGTATCACGTCTATTTATGTTGCTTTGCTGTGGTAGGATTTTTTTTATGCCTCCAACCATGCCCTGTCCAGGACAGGGTGTGAGAGATCTTTTTTTAATAACATCTCTCCTCATGTTTTCTTCCCTTTTTTCATCTGAGCAAAATATTATTCTGAACAAGAATACGATGGCCACGCTTTCATAGTAGCAGCTTTGTGCACTCCGCACATCTTTCAGACGACTGTACGTGCATGTTCTCGTTGTACCTCGGTGCAATGATAATAAAGTTTATTCTGATTCTGATACTGAAATCCCAGAATTTCAACATGCGTTTTAATTTCTTATGTATGACTTGTGTTCTGCAATGTTCTTTTCTATAATAAATAAAAGGACTTTACTTAAAGATGGATTTGCATTTCATGAATTATATGTTTTCATTTGGCCCACAGCCCTCTGATAGATTTAAAAATTGGCCCTCTCAGAGAAAAAGTTTGGGCACCCCCTGATTTAGATGAAACCACTGGTTTTGTTTTAAAACAACTCTGATTGAGACAAAAGGCAGATAAAAGGCTTAATGTGTTACAATCACTAAGATTTTTGAGGAGCAGGACAGAACATATAAACAGGAGGTCACGTTTGGTGAACGGTGAGTTGAATCAGGACCTGAACACAGGCAGGAGGGAGGAGGCAGGCGAACAAAGACAAAAACAAAAACCTTGAATTCCTAATAGTCACAGGAACAAACAAGAAAAGCTGACAAGTTACAGGTAGTCCCCGACTTACGAACGAGTTCCATTCCTACGTGACGTCGCAAGTCGAATTTCATCGTAAAGGACCAGAGCTCTGCGTATGGCAGTACGCCGCTGTACGCCGTACGTCCGCAGAGGCACAAGCGTAGCCCCACAGGGCACGAACGTGCAAAGCTAAAATTTTACGACGTTTATATATGTCTCACAATAAACTGCCCAGCGCCGGACTGTTTTGTATGTGACACAAATGTATTAAATTCCTCTTCTTCATCCCTGATCTGGACTTTTCTTTTGTTTTTTTGCCAAAAGTCAAGTGATCGCTTCCTCCTCCGATGAGGAGGAAATTAATGAATTTGTCACGAGCGAACTAAACTCATGTCCAACGTGGCTGCGCGAGGTTCTAAATATTTCCTGGTGTTCTGGTGTGCTGGACCAGCGCTCCCTGTTTTTATTTTATTTTTTAGAACTTTTTATTAACATATAAACACAGAAAACCGCTGTGCAGCCCGTGCCTTTTTTCCCCCCAACCGACCTGTCAATCAATTCAGTAGGCGTGTCAGCAAATGACCAATCAGCGACCTCAGTTTGTCCCGTAGGTAAACGCTCTGCGCGCAGCTGCTCAAATTACGACAAGAATTTGGAGCGAAAACGCGAGCATTTAACGCGAGAACGAACGCAGAGCTGTGCTGGTGAACGCGCGTGCACAGAACGCGCGCGTCAAGCGCCGTTCGGCCAAACGCAGAGCTCTGCCTGGGCCTTTAGTCGGAAAATACGTCCAAACTGCACCTTATACGTACAATTCTGTATTTTACCAAGCACTTAGCCTATCCTAACACAGTACCCTACATAATTATCAAAAAACACATACATTTGGAGCCATAATGAAGGGAAAAAAGATTTAATAACCTACTGGGAGCTGGTGAAGCCTTTTTCCACCTGTTAGCGTGTTGCATGGCAGACTACCGCTACCGGTGTATGAATGTGTGTATGAATGGGTGGATGGCTGGTACTGTGAAGCGCTTTGGGGCCCCTCATAGGGGGTTGGAAGGTGCTATATAAGTAAGCTCCATTTACCATTTACCATGTTAGCTCGTTGTTAAGCTGTAGCCTCTCTGCCTCGTAAACCTCCGGTCCAAACAAAGGTCTCCTGTACTTTTCCATGCGCGGTCCAGAGTTTTACAGTAAGGTCTGTTAGCATGTTAGCCCCTCCTAACCTCCTCTGCCTCCGGTCTGCCTGTAAACAATGAGGTCTCCTGTAATTTTCAGCTGTAATCCTCCGCCCGTGGCCGCTAAGGTACACTCTACCCCCTCCCTCCTGTAAATTTACGCCTCCGCTGAGTTTCGGTACCGTATTTTTTGGTACAAAGGCGCATAAACCGTGTAACTCGAAACAAGGCTTTTCAATGGGAGGGCGTTCATAACCGCGAAACGTCGTAAGTCGAGGCCATCGTAAGTCGAGGACTACCTGTATTGAGAAGACTATGTTACAGAGTGAGCCTAAACCTAAAGAAGCCTTTCTGAATGTTCCCAGGCAGTGTTGTGTGGGGACAGAGATGGTCGACTGGCAGATGCAGCACAGCTCCTGTGTCCTCTCTCGTGTTCAGGCTGTGGGCATGTGGCAGGTGCTGCTGGAGGAGGGCACTCTGAACCACGGTGAGGCTCACTCACATCCACAGGTGAGCACATGTCGCAGCTTTCACAGCTGAGTCCTGCTGTCCATTGTCACACAGTGGACGGGGAGACGAGTTTCCAGGACAAGCACCTCTTCTATCGCTTCCTGGATGATGAGCAGGAGGACGCTCCTGTCCCCAACGAGGAGGAGAGGAGGGAGAGCCAGGAGAAGCTGCAGGACACTCTGCTCTTCCTCTCACAGATTGGACCGGACGCCCTTATGAGGATGATTCTGAGGAAACCGTACGGCCTTAAGGCAGCTAAACCTAAAACTAAATACAGTGATTGGGTTTGTTTGTAACAAGTTTCCTGTGTTTCAGTCTCTCTGAAAGGACAGCACATGAGTTGGAGATCATTTATGAAGAGCTGCTGCACATAAAGGCCTTATCTCACCTGTCCACCAGCGTGAGTTCAGCATCTGCATTTTGAGCGAGGTTTTGAGCTCCAATCCGACATTCTTTTGTGGTGACAGTACAAATATGTAGCAACAACAACAAAAAACACCTGTACACATGTTCTTATTACTTCTACTCCTTTTGTAGCGGTCATAATATCTGTGTGTTAACTCAAAGTTTGGTTTGCGCAGGTAAAGAGACAACTGGCTGGAGTTCTTATCTTTGAGTCCCACTCAAAGGCAGGGACTGTGTGTAAGTTTAATCATCGTCAACCTGATGATCATTGAATAATGATGAAATAAACTCATTCAGGTTAGGTGACCACTAAAGCTTGTTTTGTTCGTCTAACCTCAGTGTTCAACCAGGGGGAGGAGGGCACATCCTGGTACATTATTCTAAAGGGTTCAGTCAATGTGGTCATCTATGGGAAAGTAAATGTTGTTTTTTTTTTAAAGACAGTTTGTTTCTCTGATGCTTTAACTTTATAAATGTTCAGTACTCTTTCCTGCTCAGGGTGTGGTCTGCACTCTTCATGAAGGAGATGACTTTGGGAAGCTGGCACTCGTCAACGACGCTCCCCGTGCTGCCTCCATCGTCCTGCGAGAGGACAACTGTCACTTCCTAAGAGTGGACAAAGAGGACTTCAATAGGATTTTAAGGGTGAGTGCTTCAGGTTAACTGATATAGTAGTTTTAATAACCCTAATGAGTTGATCAGAAATAGATTTAAATTTGAATGTGATAACTATATAACGAACCTGAAACAACAGAACATTTATTTTATTTCTGTCATTCTGTGAACACATTATGGAAACCCCTTCACGATCTCCTGACCATCAAGTCCATGAACATAGACTCCTTCTCCGTTCAGAATATCTTATATGGCTATGTATCTGAGAATAAAAAAGATGAATACTTTGTTAATAACATTATCCCAAACATTATCCCAAAGAGCTCCACAGTGACTGGTCTGAATGACTATAGACCGGTGGCCCTCACCCCGATAGTCGCTAAATGTTTTGAGAAACTGGTCATGTCCCACATCAAGGCAACCGTCAACATCAACGAGGACCCTCATCAATACGCATACCGTGAGAACCGATCAACAGAGGACGCCATTTCTTCCGTGGTCCACACTGCTCTCACCCACCTGGATCAGAAGGACTCATACGTGCGTCTGCTCTTTGTGGACTTCACATCTGCCTTCAACACCATGATCCCCCAAACTCTGATAGACAAACTATCTACACTTGGACTAAGCCCCTCTATTTGTAACTGGGTACTAGACTTCTTAACAGACAGACCACAGTCCGTGAAGATCCACAACTTCTCCTCCTCCACCATAACCCTCAGCACTGGCTCTCCTCAAGGATGTGTGCTGAGCCCCCTTCTGTTCACTCTGCTCACATATGATTGTACAGCCACACTTCCAGGCTGTCATATTGTTAAGTTTGCAGATGATACAGCGGTGGTGGGATGCATCACAAACAATGATGAGTCCAGCTACAGACAGGAGGTGGAACACCTGGAGAGCTGGTGCAAAGAGAATAATCTTCACATGAATGTGAAGAAGACAAAGGAGATGATTGTGGACTTCAGAAGGAACAAACACACCCATGCCCCACTGAAAATAGGTGGGTCTGCAGTGGAAGTGGTCTCCAGCTACAAATACTTGGGTGTACACATGAATGATAACCTCAGCTGGAGCAACAACACCACCAGCCTGATCAAGAAAGGTCATCAGAGACTCTACTTCCTCAGACGGCTGAGACGAGCTGGTCTGAGCAGCCCAGTTCTCACCTCGTTCTACAGGTGTGCAGTGGAGAGCGTCCTGTGCTCCAGCATCAACGTGTGGCATGGAGGCTGCACAGTTGAAGAGAGGAAAGCTCTACAGAGAGTGGTGAAGGCTGCACAGAAGTCTGTTGGAGTCAGTCTCCCCACCATCACAGACATTTACACCTCCAGATGCAGGAAAAGAGCCACCTGCATCATGAAAGACCTCACTCACCCAGCACACTCACTCTTTGCCCCACTCCCCTCAGGACGGAGGTTGAGGAGCATCAAATGTAGAACCACTAGACTGAGGAACAGCTTCTACCCTGAGGCTGTTAGACTCATGAATAAATAAAAATAAAATAAAAAATAAACACTGCAAAATATCACATTGTGCTGATGCTGATCTGTTTTCTTGTTGCTGTGTTCATCTGTGACCATCTGCTCATACAAACTCATGTTCGTGCTGCTGTTTATTTCCACTATATTAGGCTTAGTGTATTACTAGTTGATGTTTTTCTTAGTTAATTCTAGATGTTATTACTGTTTTTCTCTTGCATTTGTTGTTGGATGTAACTGGGACCCCGTGTACATAATCTCGTTTTCATCACATGTACCACATGCGGTGCAAATGACAATAAAGACTCTCTGACTCTCTGACTCTGATTATCATAATATTAAAATTCTATACATGCATATATGGCAAATCTAAACCATTATGGTCTGTATTCAAACAAGAACTCCAGTTGTTAAAACTTTCATTAGACTGTGCTAAAAAAAAACACAAGTAAAAAAGCTCTCTGATCACCTCGCTCAGATAATATAGCCCTCTGACAAATTATTTGAGTAATTATGTAGATTGTTAGATACATAGTTATGTGGTTGTTTAATTTACTTGTACTATATTATTTGCAAACTTTCAAATAATAAGACTACAGTATTACCTAAATTTATGATGGTTGATATGATAATTCGTTTAAGAATATGCTGCCCTTGCGAGGTATGATATAAATATTTGTACATGTTTATATGTATCATTGTAATTTCAGATTGTCATTGTTGTTCTGTTTGTGTTCTTTTGTTCTGTATGTTCAATGGTTCAATAAAGTAAAAAAAAAAAACTATATGACTCTACTACTCCCTGCTGGCATTTATCGAGCACTGCAACACAAAAGGCACTTTTTTTTCATTCATTCATTCAACCTTTATTTAGTCAGGTAAATCTTATTGAGCCTCGAGGGCTCATTTACAAAAGCGACCTGCTACAAACAAAAGAATGATGAACATCAATTATACAAATACATTAAACAATAAACAAAAGAAAATAAAAAGTAGCAAAAAGTAGCAAAAACATTATAAGGTAGATGTACAAAAAAAAATCAAAGACAGGAACATTTCTGCATTGGTTTTTGCCAATTATCAAAAATGATCTTAGGTGCATGAATGAAAAGTAGCTGGACTTTCTTTCCGGTTGCTGCCTATTTTAAAGCATTTATTTCCACACAAATCTACACCAACGCACGTCTTAAATAACGTTCAAGCTTTATAAGATGCTTATAATGACCCATCTGTTGAACTTGATTAGCTGCAGATGCAAACTTGCTGTGTGGAAAACTTCCATCTGGGTTGCCAAATAAAATGTTTACTGATAAAAGTCAAATATAACAAAATAAAACTTTCGAGACTGAATATGCAGTGATGGTGTAGCTGGTATGTGTCTGTGCAGAGAGACAGACGAGCGACGGTCCAGCAAATAAATGCTGGGGCTTCCAACATGGTAGGATTTTGGTTTGTCATGTAGTCCTGACTGCTGTGCTGCAGATGCCTCAGATTTGAACCTAATATTTTATTTTTATTATTTTATTTTAAATATGCTTTTATAGGTCAAAACATACTTTACTATTTAAAGGAAATCATAGCATCAACCAAAGAAAATAGTACATGCTCACAACAAAACATATTTGTACAATTTAGCACATTTTAAATGTAATGACATCATCATATTTCAGTAATGTTTATTTCTTCACTCAAAGACGATAAAATATTAAAACGACTGTTAATTGATGTTTAAAGCTCAGATATATTAATTATGCTTATTGTAAAATTAAGATATTTGTGTGCAAAAAGTTTATGTAAGCCTTTATCCTAATTTAAACAAGTTTATAAAATATGATCTATTAGCATGTATAGTGGACATTTCTCTACAAAATGAAATGTCTCTTTAATGTATTAACTTTGTGTGCTTGTGTGTTTTTGTGTATGTGCTGTGGAGGATGTGGAGGCAAACACTGTCCGTCTGAAGGAGCATGGTCAAGACGTTCTGGTGCTGGAGAAGAGTCGAAACTCCGTCCATGGATCATCTGCATCTCATTACAAGTAAATGTCCCACCACACAGCCAGATATTGTAAATAGACCCAGACTCAAATCATAGAGTTTTATGTTCTTACTTGTAAATTCTTTGAAGTTGTAATTAATAATCAAAGATAAAACCGTAACAAATGCAAAGTTTTGGACAAAAGGTGTCGGAAACTCCCTCCAAACCAGAAGGATAGCCTAAAATCTGTGTTGTTTTTGTTGTTTTATTTATTTTTATTACGTACAACATTTAAAGATATTGGTCAATTTAAAAAAAGTTTATAAAGCTCAACGCTGAGCTACCTTACCATATGATGCTACAACACAATAAGACTCAGTGCATATATATACTGTATACTGTATATACAGGTAGTCCCCTACTTACGAACGAGTTCTGTTCCTACGTCCGTTCGTAACTCGAAATCGGCGTAAGTCGAAAAACACATACACACTGGCCGCCACTGGCCGGCGCCCCATATACACGTACAGTACATGTACGGTAATGTACAGTTATAGCACTTTGCCTATCCTAAAACAGTACCCTACATAATTATCTAAAAACACATTCAGTACATTTGGAGCCATAATGAAGGGAAAAAAGAGTTAATTTCTTACTGGTAGCTGGTGAATTCTTCCTCTGTCTGTTAGCATGTTAGCGCGTTGCACGTCCGAGCTCTGCAGCTTCCTGCTGCTTCACGCGGTCCAAACTGTTTACAGTTAGGCCTGTTAGCATGTTAGCTCCATACATTTGGAGCCATAATGAAGGGAAAAAGAGTTAATAACTTACTGGGAGCTGGTGAAGCCATTCCTCCGCGTTTTAGCATGTTAGCTCGGGGTCCCGGCAATATCTGAGGCCGAGAGTCCATTCCTCCACCTGAGACGTCCACAGAGTTCACAGAGCATTTCCAGCTCATGTATCCGAGCGAGGCAACCTCTGATTGGACACACGGTCCGTCCAAAGCCGGCTGTCGAGGCCGGAGCTAACCGAAGCTAACCAAAAACTGCCGGACACTGCCGAAAACTGACGGACACTGCCGAAAACTGACGGACACTGCCGAAAACTGACGGAAACTGTGTAAATCGGCTTCTAAATAATAATAATAATACTTTATTTATAAAGCCATTTAAAACAACCACAGCTGCAACAAAGTGCTGTACAGATAAAATCAAGAACATTTAAACACATAAAATAAGATTTTTCAACAATTTTTTTTTAATGAGATGCGTGACGTAACCCCGAAACGTCGTAAGTCAAGGACTACCTGTATATATACAGTATACACACACAGCAGTGCAGTTACAATAGCATGTGCATTATGAAACAATACATTTACAATGATACAATAAAATACAAAACAATATTACCGGTATATTATATAACATGAAACAATATAATACAGTATGATAAATGAAAATATACTTTGCCACCTTGAGGGAATTCACAAGGGATCCATACATTAAAAATAACTATTAGGTAAGTGTATAAAATTGATCAGTGGTTTATGTTGCATAATTCCTTTTTTTTAAGATGACTTACAAAAGGATAACATTTTTTAAAAGTATGTTAATATTACACACCCCCTATAAGGGGCCTATTACACAAACCCTTCAGCCTTTGGAGACAACGTTCAATCATTCTGATTGGAGTGGGTAACAGAGATGTTTCTAATAATTTCTGTAATCATTTGTGGACACTGTACCAAAAGACGAGCACTCCAAATGCAGGGTGTGTGCCTGTTTGAGAACAAACCTCTTAGAAACAGCATCCAGGAACAAAGATGAGGTTTTCAGTCCTCTTCATCATAGCAGTCTACATGCTATCTGTGACACACGGACATAAAAACATGCACTGCTTGTTTCACGTACATTCGTAGCGTAGAGGAAGAATCTGAATGTAGCAGCTGTGACAAACACCAGCATTACTTATAAGCTGTTTTATCCATTTCTTCTGGATTCCAACACAAATTGTGAACTGTGCACGCGTTCAGCAACCCAGTGCTCTGCAGCCGGCGAGTGTGATCCTAATAGAGGCATCTGTCACCGGCCCACAGTGGCTGTAATACAGAGAGACACATTAATGGTAATGATGGCCTGGCTCCTAGGGGGGAAGGAGTCTTGGCAAGTCACAATTACTTGTTCAGGGTCGCCCTCTAATCAACTCCACTCTTCACACACGAGAGTGTCAAGTCTGCCTCAAGAGAAGGGAAGACACGTCCTTGCTTTTGTAGCTCCCTTCCCTCTTGTCACGCTGTTATCAAGTAATAAAAACAGCCGAAGCCGGACTGTGTTGATACTTCTTCACATACAAGATGCCCCTGCATCCCTCCTCCTCCTTCTTCTTCTATTGGCTTCTTCTCCTGGCACTTATCCCAGACTCCTCTTGGTCTTCGGCTGCCCAAGAACACTGATTGTAAATCGGATTGTTTTCAAACGAGGCAATCACAGAAGCACGCTGAAGTAACACAAATCAGTCGAGGGGCCGTAGCCGTGTCATTAAACATCGAGAGCCGGTATTTCTTGATTAGTGAAGGATGTGTTTTTGCTCTGTGCTGCTTCAGATACAACATCATGTCTGGGACTCCTGAGAAGATTTTGGAGCATCTGCTTGAAATGATGCGATTGGATTCTCAGTTCACAGAGTCAGGTATTGTTTGTCACATCACACCCAGAATGTCGAAATATTAATCTATCAATAACTATCATTTATTGTGAAGGGTTTATCCCTACCAAGGTGCAATGTTTTAACAATGGCCACCACAGCTAATCGACACAAAATGGCGGCACCTCATTGAATTTTACAGGTGTTGAACTAAAGTTTGGGGTGGTAGTAGCTGGTAGTCATTCACAACACATCCTCCAATCTCTAACAGATCTTACTGCATGAAATTGCATGGGATGTTATTTTTAAAGTTTGACCAAAACGGCTACAATTTTCAACATAAAATAATTTAATCTGAACCTTTAGTCTGAAAGGCAGCGGGTGGTATGCATCCCTTCAAGGAACGACTTTAATCGTGTGAATGTTTATGAATCATTCACACTATTATGATCTGTTTTTTTTTTTTTATATATTCCGTACATTTTTCTACATTTCTCTCGTTCCACAGTTTTTTGTGCTATTTCAACAAACCATAAATCAAAACGTTCAGCTCTTTCAGGACAATCCTGCTATGACTTTTGGTATTGGTGCAACTTTAGTTTTTTGAAATATTTAAATATTTAGCCTTTTATGTCCCTTTTTCTTCTCATAGAAAATGAATTGAGCTCATTTTACTTCCTTCATATCTTTAGATCTGTTTACAACCTTTTACTGCTCCTTTCACATTTTGTTCTGGTTGAGCTTCTTTCTACTTCCTTTTGCAAATATAACCTTTTTTCAGCTACTTTAAGCTAATTTCAGCTGTTTTTCAGCTGTTTTGTGATCTTTTTTATTTATTATTTCTGCTAACTACATTTTTATGCTTCTTCTAACTTCTTTCTGTTCATTTCAGCGTCTTTCTGCAAGTTTCAGCTTTTTCTGCTATTTCATAGCTGTTATACTTTTAGCATTTTTTTTGGCTAATTCCACATTTTTTTGCACTTGTTTCAACTTTTTTCAGCCTAATTCAGCAAACATTTGCTCTCTCCATTTTCTTCAGATAATTTAAGCTTCTTTATGCTTTTTTAGTTACCTTTCAGCAGCTTTTTTTTTTTTTACAATCTTTAGCTTATTCAACTACCGGTAATTACATTTTTTTTTTTACTCAAATCAGTTTTTTCTGCTTCCTTCTGGTAGTTTAGGCTTTTTTCTGCCTTTTAAGCTACATTTCAGCATTTATTTATTTATTTTAGCTAATTTAGAGAGTCAGAGTCAGAGTCAAAGAGTCTTTATTGTCATTTGCACCGCATGTGGTACATGTGATGAAAACGAGATTATGTACACGGGGTCCCAGTTACATCCAACAACAAATGCAAGAGAAAAACAGTAATAACATCTAGAATTAACTAAGAAAAACATCAACTAGTAATACACTAAGCCTAATATAGTGGGAATAAACAGCAGCACGAACATGAGTTTGTATGAGCAGATGGTCACAGATGAACACAGCAACAAGAAAACAGATCAGCATCAGCACAATGTGATATTTTGCAGTGTTTATTTTTTATTTTATTTTTATTTATTCATGAGTCTAACAGCCTCAGGGTAGAAGCTGTTCCTCAGTCTAGTGGTTCTACACTTGATGCTCCTCAACCTCCGTCCTGAGGGGAGTGGGGCAAAGAGTGAGTGTGCTGGATGAGTGAGGTCTTTCATGATGCAGGTGGCTCTTTTCCTGCATCTGGAGGTGTAAATGTCTGTGATGGTGGGGAGACTGACTCCAACAGACTTCTGTGCAGCCTTCACCACTCTCTGTAGAGCTTTCCTCTCTTCAACTGTGCAGCCTCCATGCCACACGTTGATGCTGGAGCACAGGACGCTCTCCACTGCACACCTGTAGAACGAGGTGAGAACTGGGCTGCTCAGACCAGCACGTCTCAGCCGTCTGAGGAAGTAGAGTCTCTGATAATAATAATAATAATAATCATTTTATTTAAAAGCGCCTTTCATGACACCCAAGGACACTTAACAAACCAACACAGTGTAATACAGAGCAAACATTATCAGAGACAAATTGAAATATAAAATACATAAAGGATATAAAATGGTAAGATAAAATACATTTAGTAAAGTTAGTGATACGCTAGTCTAAAGAGATGGGTTTTCAGGGCAGTCTTGAACAGAGAGAGGGAGGTGGTGTTTCGAAGGTCTGGCGGTAGGGCGTTCCAGAGGTGAGGGGCAGAGCAGGTGAAGGCCCTGCTCCCCATGGTGGAGAGGCGGGCAGAGGGTACATGGAGATGTAGTGAAGAGGAGGACCTGAGAGAGCGTGATGGGATGGAGATTTGTAGGAGGTCAGATAGATAAGGAGGGGCAAGGTTGTGGATAGATTTGAACGTGAGAAGTA
>JBBPBX010049555.1:0-25306 GCA_038048925.1 Garcialebias charrua
CTGTCGGCTCCTCCCCCTCCCCACTATCGTCTGTCTTGACTGTGATTGGCTAAATCTCGCGCTCAAACAAAGATGATATATTGTCGAGAAGATGCATTGCTGTGTCTTGAAATCCAGTCAATGGGAAATAAAGCTGTCTAATCCAACGGGTCTGGACCCCCCACCCCCGAAAACAAAAACTCATCGGATCTACACGAATCACGTAAATGATATATTTTGCTTTGAAAACGGCGATTTTCGCAGAAAGGTGACTAGTTTGCAGGTATGTAGTTAGAACGACTCCGTCACGTTTTGCAGCATAAAGAAACCGAGGACTCGCTGCAGAAGCCTGCAGTTTAACAAAACTACAGACCAATTTCTAAATTGCCCTTCGTTTCAAAAATTCTTGAGAAGGTAGTTTATAATCAGCTAATGGCCTATCTCATTGATCATAATATTTTAGAGGTTTTTCAGTCCGGTTTTAAATCATTTCATAGCACAGAGTCAGCTCTTTTAAAAGTTTTTAACGATATATTCTTGGCGACTGATTCTGGTGACTGTGTTGTTTTGGTGTTGTTGGATCTTTGTCATTTATTAACAGCTGTCTATCTTCAGGTTTTGTGCCATCTGCTTTCAAACACGCTATGGTCAGGCCTCTTCTCAAAAAACCAGGCCTAGATCCTACAGCTCTCTCTAATTTCAGACCAGTTTCCCATCTGTCATTTCTATCAAAGGTCCTAGAAAAGATTGTTTTTATTCAACTTCAATCTTTTCTAGAACTCAACAACCTGTTTGAAAAATTTCAGTCAGGTTTTCGAGCTCGTCACAGCACTGAATCTGCACTGCTCAAAGTACAGAATGACATTCTTCTGTCCCTGGATGCAAAAAACCCTGCTCTGCTGGTGATGTTAGACCTCTCAGCAGCTTTTGACACCGTCGACCATCAGGTACTAATCAACCGCTTGTCTCAGCTGGTTGGCCTCCAGGGAGCTGTGCTTGAGTGGTTCAAATCTTACCTGTCTGGGAGAACTTTTTCTGTCATGATAGGCGATCTGTCCTCCTCTTCATCAACCCCTCTGACCTCTGGCGTACCACAGGGATCTATTCTAGGGCCAGTCCTCTTCTCTCTTTACATGCTGCCATTAGGATCAATCATCACACGTCATAACCTGTCTTTTCACATGTATGCAGACGATTTACAAATCTATCTGCCAGTCACTCCCAACCCCTCACTCAGTTCAAACACTCTTGTCAACTGCTTAAATGACATTAAGCACTGGCTCTCTCAAAACTTCCTCCACCTAAACACAGATAAAACTGAATGCATTTTATTTGGTGCACCTGGTGACACCAGCAACATCCTTCCCAGTCCCAGTGTTGGTTTTCCCCTCCCCCACTTCAACCCGGTGGTCAGAAATCTTGGAGTGCAGCTTGACTCCAACTTAAAGTTTGATAAACAGATCAGTTCTGTTGTCAAGACCAGCTTTTTCCAGCTCCGTCTGCTCTCCAAAGTCAAGTCATTTCTCAGCCGTGGTGATCTGGAGAAGGCCATCCATGCCTTTGTGACCTCCAGACTTGATTATTGTAATGCTTTGTATGTTGGTATTAATCAATCCTCCATCTCCCGTTTACAGCTTGTACAGAACTCTGCCGCGCGCTTTTTGACCAACACACGAAAATATGAACACATCACTCCTGTCCTGTCCTCTCTACACTGGCTCCCGGTTCAGTTCAGGATACAGTTCAAGCTGCTCCTGTTTGTTTTCAAAGCTCTGAATGGACTTGCTCCTCTGTACATCTCAGAACTTTTGAAAGCCCATCAGCCCGGCAGAGATTTACGCTCTGCCAGTCAACACCTGCTGGAGGTGCCTCGCTCAAGGTACAAACAATGGGGAGACCGGTCATTTTCTGTTGCCGGCCCAAAAGCCTGGAACAGCCTCCCCCTTGAGCTGCGTGCCACCTCTGATCTGACTCTGTTCAAAACCAGACTGAAGACCCACTTGTTCAAAAAAGCTTTCAGTGTGTAACTTTTATTACTTTTGGTATTTTAATATGTAGCATTTTTTATTTCCATTGCCTTTTTATTTCCACTTGTTCAAATAAGCTTCCAGTGTGTAACTTTTATTACTTTTGGTATTTTAATATGTAGCATTTTTTATTTCCATTGCCTTTTTATTTCCACTTGTTCAAATAAGCTTCCAGTGTGTAACTTTTATTACTTTTGGTATTTTAATATGTAGCATTTTTTATTTCCATTGCCTTTTTATTTCCACTTGTTCAAAAAAGCTTTCAGTGTGTAACTTTTATTACTTGTGTTATTTTAGTATGTAGCATTTTTTATTTCCATTGCCTTCTTTTATTGCTGTTGTTTCTTATTCTATTTTCATTGATTTATTGTTCCAGTTTATTCATCTTTTTATCCTGTTAAGCACCTTGGTCAATGCAAGGCATTGTAGGAAGGTGCTATACAAATAAAGTTTATTATTATTATTATTATCAGCTGCGTTTGACACAGTGGATCACAACATTTTAATCACACGTTTGGAACAGTGGGTGGGCATTGGTCATATAGCCTTAGATTGGTTTAAATCTTATCTGACCAAGCGTACTTTTTGTGTCTGTCTTGATGGACATAGGTCCTCCTCTGCTCCACTCTCATGTGGTGTTCCGCAGGGCTCAGTTTTGGGCCCTCTTTTATTTTTGTTGTACATCCTTCCGCTTGGTTCTGTTTTTAGGAAATACGGGATTGCTTTTCATTGTTATGCAGATGACACACAGATCTACGTACCTTTAAAGAAAGCAGACTCAGCCTCTCTTCGGTCTCTGTTCCTATGTTTGGAAGATTTGAAGGCCTGGATGGCCCTAAACTTCTTGAAACTTAACGAAGACAAAACAGAGGTGGTGATTTTTGGCAGTTCGACTGAAGACTCTCTGTCCGATTGCTCCTTGGCTCAGTATGTCCGGCCAGTTGTTACAAATCTAGGGGTCAAGCTGGATGCTGGTCTTAGGCTGGAGTCTCAGATTAAAGCAGTTGTAAAATCCAGCTTTTTTCATTTGAGGCAGCTAGCCAAAGTAAAAGCCATCCTTCCTAGACAGCACTTCGAAACAGCAATCCATGCATTTGTGACCACACGGCTGGATTACTGTAATTCACTTTATGTTGGTATTAGTGATCTGTGTACTTCCCAGCTTCAGAGGGTTCAAAATGCAGCTGCACGACTCTTAACAGGTACACGAAAATTTGACCACATTTCCCCTGTTTTGGCATCTTTGCACTGGTTACCGGTGCGTTACAGGATTCATTTTAAAATACTTTTATTTACTTTTAAAGCTCTAAATGGCCATGCCCCTCCATACCTGTCAGAGCTGCTGCATTACTACACACCCTCTCGTTCGCTCAGGTCAGCTGACCAGTTGCTTCTGAGGGTACCGAGGACAAAGCGCAAGCTTAGAGGGGACCGTGCTTTCTCTGTGGTAGCTCCTAAGCTCTGGAATGACCTCCCATTAGACATAAGACAGGCCTCTTCACTTGCTGTTTTTAAGTCTCTTCTTAAAACCCATCTTTTTTCTTTGGCTTTTGGTACAATCTGAGATGTTTTAACTTTGTTTTATTGTATTCATAATTTATTATTTTAGTACTGTTTTTAGTCCCTTCCATTTTATGATTGTATTGTATTTTGTGATTGTGTGTACAGCACTTTGGTCCTGTTGGGTGCATAAAGTGCTCTATAAATAAAGTTGGTATGGTATGGTATGGTAAAACCGAACTACGTCCACACCGACGAATTAGTCTTTCCTCTCTTATCAGTGATGTCATCTGCTTTCTCTTCGCTTGTGAAATTAGTTCAGTCACATTCTGACGGTCATGAGCACTCGTTTTGAAGAGAAAACTTAACGCGCTTTGGAGACTAGCTTAGCTTTTAGCCTTCTACCGCTAACGCCTGCTGCTAGAGTGAGCGCTGCGTAACAACGACGTCATCACGCACGTTTTGTGTCACAGCTTTTTCTGTCCGGGCGGGTTGTTGAAGCAGCCGCTTCAAGCCGAACAGAACAAGAAAAACGTCAGTGAAACGTTGTAAAATCCTATCGAAATATCGAAAATATGCTTAAACTTCATATCATCGTTATTGAATAAAAGTATACAGGTAGTCCCCGACTTACGAGCGCTCTTACTTACGAGGTCCCGGACTTACGAGCATGCATCTCATTAAAAAAAAAATATATATTATTTTATTTTTACTTTTTTTTTTTTATAAATGAATACATGTACAGTACTGGACAGTCACCAAGCACTTAGCCTATCCTAACACAGTTTTTAAAGATGAAGGAATAAGTTGAATTGTCGGAACTCGCTCGTAAGTCGGGGACTACCTGTATCGTGATATTTATCGTTATTGAATTATTGTCCAGCATTATTAAAATGCTATAAATGTCATTAGTGCTGGTCAATAATTCAATAACGATAAATATCGCGATATACTTTTATTCAATAACGATGATATGAAGTTTAAGCATATTTTCGATATTTCGATAGGATTTTACAACGTTTCACTGACGTTTTCTTTTTCTGTTCGGGTTGAACCCGCCCGGACAGAAAAAGCTGTGACACAAAATGTGCGTGGTGACGTCGTTACGCAGCGCTCACTCCAGCAGCAGGCGTTAGCGGTAGCAGGCTAAAAGCTAAGCTAGTCTCCAAAGCGCGTTGTTTTCGCTTCAAAACGAGTGCTCATGACTGTCAGAATGTGACTGAACAAAGTTTCACAAGCGAAGAGAAAGAGATGACATCACTGATGAGAGGAAAGACTAATTTGTTGGTGTGGACGTAGTTTGGTTTTGTTAAACTGCAAGTTTCTTCTGCTGCAGCGAGGTCTCTTTAGGCTGCAAAACGTGACAGAGTCGTTCTAACTAGCGGTGGGAACATCTAACTCGTTTAATCTGAAGAGTTTCCACTCAATATAATATGATGGTAGTCAGAAGATGAAGCACAATAAAGTTTGAGCCAACGTTTCCCTGAAACTACGACGCCCTGAAACAAACAGCCCCAGCTCTGCAGGTTTTTTTTTTCAAAATAAAATTCATCAGAAAAACAAAACACTGAATGAAAATGTGCATAAAGAGGAAAATAGTGTTATAATATCTGCCCCTTGTTAAAAAAATACAAAACAACTACAAACACAACAACCTTCACTTCACCTGTACCACACCTTCCCAACAACTTTGATTTAATCATCTTTTAAAACATATAAATAGTTTTATAAATGTTTATGGTGATATCAAGTCAACACAATCCTGTTTCCTGATTTACAACTCAGCTCCTTCACACTAGTTCTAAATGAAGATTTTACAAACATTTACATTCCCTTCAGGGTTTAATAACTTTTAAAACTAATTTTAATTGAATATTTGGGGGTAATTTTTTTTAGTTTTATACATGACTTGTAAAATACTATGTTCAACCAAATCATAAATTTTAATAATTTCAATTGATTAAATAATATATTTGTTGGGTGACCATAGCACTTCCTACTAAGAATTCTTATAGCTCTTTTTTGTAAAATAAAAACAGGGTTTGTAATAGTTTTACATGCTTTCCCCCAAACTTCAATACAATAGATTAAATATGGAACAATTATTACATTGTACAATATATTCAAAACTTTGTCATTCAAAAACTATTTTACTTTATACAGTAATGCAATTGATTTTTTTTATTCTTAAGTAATTTCCATGAGATTTCCATGTCAGCTTTTCATCAATAACGACACCCAAAAGTTTTATTTAATTAACTATGAATGTCAATGCTGTAAATGTTAAAGTTGTTGTTTAAAGTTAAAACTATTAATATTGACACAGTTGAGAATTTAATGGCAAGAAAGTTCATGCTCAATAATCCAGGTACCAAATCCAATAATTCTCAGTCGGGTCATCTGGACAGGTTCTTTTTTATAGACACTGGATGGAGGATAAAACGTTTCTATAAAAAAGAAAGTGTCCAGATGACCCGACTGAGAATTATTGGGTTGAGAATTTTATGTTTATTTGACGGTGATTTCCATCTTTTTGGAGGCTAAATACAAATACAAGGGGAACATTAATTTATTTGTATAGTTTATAGTTTTTTTTTTAGGCTTTTATACTATTTATATCGATATCGAATTATATCGTTATCGACCGAAATTAAGAACTATATTGTGATAAAAATTTTGGCCATATCGTCCAGCCCTAAATGTCATTTATGAAATTAATGTATAATTTTAACTGTTTTTCCCCAAAATGATAGTTACTTAAATCATTACTGGTAAACGTAAAAATTATTTAAAATTAAACATTCCTGTTTTTACTTGAACTATGTTGCATTTCAACGAGACAAACGTTCTGCACAGTAATGATGTGATTTGTGGTAAAGTCGTACTTACCCTCACTGTTTCTACAACATCCTGAAGAACGAGCAACAAACACAGCAACTTAGTGTAACCCAGACAATCATTTTAGGTCTAAAAACTCCTAAGTTAAATATGTTGTAAATATAGCTACAATTGTATTTCATTTATTTATGTTGTAATATGCTTTAACACTGTTTAAAATACACAAGTGTAAGTTAAAAGCAAGAAAGCATAACATTTTGTTGCTTGTATTTTATTTCTGCTTTATTGTGAAAAGCCAAAAGGAAGTGTGAGCAGTCAGGGTTTTGAACTTGATGAAAGCCAAGCACACCAGAGTTGACAGGTGTGCTGCATTTTGGACTAATTAAATAAGTTTCCTGGTTGCTAACACAGTGATTGTCAGTGGAGACCTGTTTGATGGTTTTGGGACTACAAGGGACAATTTCAGCCTGAAGTTTGTCCTACAGTTCTGTGTTTTGCACTTTGAGGCAGTTTAACATCAAACATTTAGCATTCACTAGCTCAGTGAATGCTGCACAGTAAACCTAGTGTAGCTTGTTCAGCTTGCTGGGGCGACTGCATCTTCATCATTCCGGCCTGGAGGTGAAGATTGGTCATGACTGGAGTGTTTGTGGACTGCCAGAAGCGTGCCCCTGGACATTGCTCATTGGGGAGGGACCTGGGGCCTCATGTATCAACCATGCGTGCGCACAAAAACATTGCGCACGTCACTTTCCACGCAAAGTGGCGTATGTATCAAATCTGATATGAACGGGAATACCTGCGCTTCCACGTACAAATTCACGGATGCTCCCCTGCTTGCGTACGCACGTTTCTGTGGTTATATTTCCTTTGGCGACACTTACAGGTGCCGCTGTGAAACTGAAGCCCCACAATCTGTGGTTGACTTTAAGAGCGGCTTGAAGACCTTTCTTTTCAACCGAGCATACTTTACTCCTCATGATTCTACTTTTGATCTTAGTTGATACTGTTGTTGATTTTAATTGTTTTATTATTTGTCTTATTGACATTCAAATATGTTGCACCTTGTAGCACTTTGAGATTTCCATTAATGAAAAGTGCGTTATAAATTGAATTCATTATTATTATTATTATTATTATTATTATTATTATTAACTGTTCATGATGTGAAAATGATTAATATTCCCTCCAAACACACGATTAACAAGTATTACATCCACATGACGCAGTGAAATAAAGCACGCGCAAAGTTGTGCCAAAAATAAATTTAACAGGAACGGATTCATTCAGCCTTACTGGAGGTTATAATAAATAGTGTAACACGCAGAGCATTTATTTAGAAACAGATATAATTTTCCGATCTAGGATATGGCTTATCAGCCGTTTTCAGAAATAATAATTTTTCAGTTTGGCACTGCTGCGCTCTGGGGAGCCGTGCATCACGCGTGCATACAGAAGCAGCGGTCAAACTGTTCCCGAGCTATGAGGGAGCTGCAGGTCGATCGGGACTGCAGTCCAGTCCACACAAAGCCGGATCATGTCCAATAGAATGGTCTCATCCATATGTTTCCAAAGGCTGAGTGGTCGCGCTTTGGAGCGCGCGCGCACCCTCACCGGTGTCGACACGGCAGCTGGAGGTGTTTCATTTTCTGCGTTTATTGTAGATTCCCCCAAAATGACACGTGAAAGTACACCTTGTTATATAACTTGTAGGAGAGTAAAAGCTTCACAGACAGACTGCGCACAGGGCTGCGGGGCGCAGCGTCTGGAGACGCCAACATCATGTCATGAAATGTCTCCACCAAGACGCACAGACTCGTTTCTTCACATCATCTACATAAACAAAGATCTATGTTCTAGCAAACATCCAAGTAAGTTCCTCTGTGTTTACAGTAATTATGGTAATAAACTCGTGCGCAAAGTTAATATTTCCACACAGAATGAATGAATGAGCCGGTTCGCGCACCACAGCAGGGTGCGCGAACCGACACACAATCACTCGTTCTTTGCATGATGAACACATTTTATTACTATTCTTACTTAGGATGTTTGTCCTCACTCATATTATATTGAATTCATTATTTTCCTGAATCTAGAAATCATTTCTGATCGCGCAGGGATCAAACAAACATGTCCTTCACACATGCAGGAAGTAATTTGCATCTGTTTAACATATGTAAATGAAGGCGTGTCAGGGGAGGTGTCTCACGTGCGCTCAGTTCCACGTCAATTGTGTTGTACATAAGGAATGTGCGTGGATTCAGGTGTACGCACAGTTTGATAATTCTGGATTTTTTTGTGCGTGGACACTTTTCTGGATTTGTCCGTACGTGACTTTTCAGTAAGAAATCTACGCAGGTCTTTGTACATGAGGCCCCTGGACCAGCAGAAAGCTGATTGCATCACCATCTTGGTTTGGATTTCCTCTTCGCCTGAACTGGGACCAGGGTCTGTAGTGAACTACTAAACCAGGTACTGTTTGGTTTATTTATTTGCTCAATGAGTGAAGCGGCCATTAAGTTTTTGGGCCTCACCGTTCCCAAGCATCGCTCAGGCCTGCAACGTCAATGTTTTAGAGTTAGATAAGCCGGCAGGTGTCTGTGTGTGATTGGTGAGTGGGCCCCTCACTTAGTTGAAGCTTTACAGTGAGTAATCTGCCTACAGATACCGTTTTTGTGTCATATTGTATAAGTTGTTCAATCTTTAAAACATGTTCAGTAAATTGAGTTTATATTTTACTTATGGTTTGGTTATTTATAGTTAAACAGAGTGTGTGTGAGATGACCACAGTGTGTATTAAAAGTTCAGCAATTAAGAGTAGTTAACATTTAGTCTAATGCTAAATATAAGAATCTAGGAGGCCCTTACCTACAGACAGAGGGTAAAGGTGGGCTACATAAATGGAGGCACTGCTGGGAAACTGAACATTTAGCTTAGCTTTTCTAAACCTGTTCAGTTTTACTCTATTGCTGCACTTTACGTTTTTACATTCACATTTACACACATGTACCATGGCAAACACACTAATTAACAAGCTGAAGAAGTGGTGTCGTGGAGAAGGACTTGATGAGAGTCATACCCTTTTGACAGTGGTCCCTGAAAACACTGAAATAGTAGTTATTGAAGAGACAATGCAAACTATCAAGTGTCTGGGTCGAGTACGAGTAAGAGGACGGATTTGTCATGACACTGACAATGAGGTGCTCGTACTTTGTGAATGTCGAGAGAAAGTTACGACAGAAAATGTTCCACAGGAAGTGATGGCACCAACAGGATTGGCAGCCTGGCCAATTATTACTGCATTCAGGAAGCCAAATCCTCAGGATGACTTTGATGTTAAACTTAACGCACTCTTACAGGCAGAGGGAAAAACACTGAATGATGTACAAGCTTTGTTCACTGAGCCACAACCTGCCCCATCTCCTGAAGAGTCCCTTGTTCGTGCTGTTGCTGATTTAATAGACAAAGTAAACAAACCTGCTGCAGAGAGTGGAGGGTTTCGACGCCTGCGTGTCTTTTCAGGTACTGTACCCACTCCAGCTGGAGAAGAACAGTTTGACCATTGGCTAGAGCAAGCTTACCTGATGGTTGAGGAAACTGAAGGTTCTGATAAAGACAAAAGGAGGAGGATAATGGAGAGTTTAAAAGGACCAGCTCTGGAAGTAATTAAAGCAATACGCCTAACAGATCCTGATGCTACTCCATTAAAGTGCTTGGAGGCTCTTGAAAGTGCTTTTGGATTAGCAGAGTCTGGTGAAGACCTGTATTTCTCTTTCAGGCTTTTACAGCAACAACTTGGTGAAAAGCTGTCGGACTTCCTCAGGAGGCTTGAGCGTGCATTGACTAAAGTCGTACAACGAGGTGGCTTGCCAGCCAGCAAAATGGACACAGCTAGAGTCGATCAGCTACTTAAAGGGGCCATAAATGCTGACCTAATGTTGTTGCAACTCAGATTAAGAGAAAGGAGAACTCAACCCCCTACCTTCCTGGAGCTGTTAAAAGAAATCAGAACAGAGGAGGAGTATGAATCTTCTAAGGTAAAGCTCAATCAGTCAGTCCATACCATCCACACCAAAGTCCAAGCAGAGAACAAACAGTCAGAAATACAAAATTTGCAAGCAGAAATAAAGGAAGTCAAGGCGATGTTTGCAGCCCTTACCACTCAACCTCGCCCTAAAGTGCAAGTTACTGAACAACATTCAGCTAACACTGATACAGCAACAAGCTTTAATCCTGAAGTAACAGCACTAAAAAAACAAGTCAAGCACTTACAGCAAAAAGTGAACTCAAAAACTCCACAACGCCAACATGCAGCTCCACAGGTTGCAAGGGTGGTTAGTCCACCAGCTAGGTCCCCAACAGAGAGCGAAGAACGCTTTTGCTACCGTTGTGGTGAAAATGGTCATATGGTAGGAAAATGCAACAGACCTGAAAACCAACGCAAAGTTATTCAGAGACTGCTCCATGCCCTCAAGAAAGCCAAGACCAATAGCCCACAGCCCAATGCTGCAGCCACACCCCTTACTGATCCTGACTGCACAGTGAGAAAAAGTGCTGTAGATTTGATTGAACCTATAGGCATACCTGAAGGCCTGATAGGTCCACTCTCAGTTGAGCCATTGAAAGTGAATGGGCATTTATGTGATGCACTTTTGGACAGTGGTTCCCGTGTTAGCATAATTTTTGAGTCCTGGTACAGAAAGTACCTGTCAAATACACCCATCCATTCAGTGAATAAGCTTGACATATGGGGACTAAGTGACTCTAGCTACCCATACCTAGGCTATGTGGTTGTGGATATGGAGTTCCCAAAGAAGGTGGCTGGGGCCCCAACAATCATGTCTGTTCTAGCCCTGATTTGTCCCGATCCACCAGGTCCTGACCAAACACCTGTAATTGTGGGTACCAATGCCAAAGCCAGTCTTTCTAAACGCTTGGCTCAGCTGTGTAGAGACACCCCAGGTATCCCAGTCCATACTTTTGACATTCAGAGCTCATGTTCCAGTACAGAGACAAGCACTCTCCTATCAGTACCAGAAGAGGACGATGGAGTAGGCTTTGTAAAATGGCAAGGCCCTGGATCTCTGACCATACCTCCCGGTGGCAGTGTTAAAGCCACCTGTACCATCATGCTGGACCAGCCACTTCCTAATGAAATCCTGATGGCAGAAGCTGCAGTGACCAGTCCACTGCCTGCAGAAGTATTACTCCAGCCAATGGTAATACCAAGCAGTGCAACTGCAAACAATCAATGTACAATCATGATTCAAAATGAGTCAAAAAAGAGTGCAAACTTACCTGTCGACACTATTATTGGGCGAATCTTTGTTGCTGACGTTGTTACAACCATGCCCAGTCACCACTCCAAGTCTAAATATTTTGACACCAGTCAAATCAACTTTGGAGAATCGCCAGTCCCAGAAAAATGGAAGACAAGACTGTGCCACAAGTTAGCCAAAAGAGCAGCAGTCTTCTCCTTAGATGAACTTGATGTAGGATTAGCCAAGGGAGTCGAGCACAACATTCGGCTGTCTGATCCAAAACCATTCCGTGAACGCTCCCGGCGCATTACCCCTGCAGATATCGATGATGTGCGTCGTCACATTCAGAAGCTGTTGGCAGCGGGTATTATCAAAGAGTCTAGAAGCCCTTACGCATCTCCAATAGTGGTCGTCAGAAAAAAGAACGGAGATGTTAGGATGTGTATAGACTACCGTACACTGAATAGCCGTACCATACCTGACCAATACACCATGCCACGCATTGATGAAGCACTTGATTGCCTCTCAGGAAGCAAGTGGTTTTCTGTTCTGGATCTGAGAAGTGGGTACTATCAGATCGCCATGAAAGAGGAGGACAAGGAAAAAACTGCCTTTATCTGTCCATTGGGCTTCTACCAGTTTGAAAGGATGCCACAAGGAATCACTGGAGCACCTGCAACATTCCAACGCTTGATGGAGAAAGCCGTCGGTGACATGAACCTCCTGCAAGTCCTTGTGTATTTGGATGATTTGATCGTGTTTGGTCGAACTTTAGAGGAACACGAGGAAAGGTTGCTAAAAGCTCTTGACCGACTTCAGGAAGTAGGCCTAAAGATTTCACTTGAGAAATGTCAGTTCTGCCAGACAAAAGTCAAGTATGTTGGCCACCTTGTTTCAGCTGATGGTATTGCTACTGACCCAACAAAGATTGAAGCCGTTACCAACTGGCCAAGACCCCACAACCTAAAGACCCTTCGATCCTTCTTAGGTTTTTGTGGATACTATAGACGATTTATCAAAAGCTACTCGTCAATAGTTCGCCCTCTGACAGACCTTACCAAGGGGTACGCCCCCACACAACGAGGGAAAAGTCCTAAAAAGAAAGAGAAAAATGCCTACTTGGATGAGAGGGAACCATTTGGAGACAGATGGGATGAGTCATGCACTGAGGCTTTTGAACAGATCAAATATTGTCTCACAAACGCTCCAGTATTGGCTTTTGCTGACCCAAACAAGCCATACGTGTTGCATGTTGACGCAAGCCTAAGTGGACTTGGAGCTGTCCTTTATCAAGAGTACCCAGAAGGGCTGAGACCAGTGGCGTTCGCCAGTCGCAAACTAAGCCCCTCAGAAAGGAACTATCCCATTCATCAATTGGAGTTCCTATCCTTAAAGTGGGCAATAGTTGAAAAGTTCCATGATTATTTATATGGAGCCCGTTTCACAGTACGCACCGACAACAACCCACTTACGTATGTCCTCACCACTGCTAAACTCAACGCAACAGGACATCGGTGGTTGTCGGATCTGTCTGTGTACGACTTTGATATAATCTACAGGCCTGGACGAAACAATATAGATGCAGATCTGTTATCCAGGATAGAACTTAGAGATGATGCAGAGTGGCAAAGTATTTCACACTCTGGTGTTAAGTCAATCTGCCAGCGTGTTGGGGCTTTGGACTCTTTTAAAGACTCACCCACATACATTGAACAACTTGGAGCTTCTCCTGCTTGCATACCTGAAGTGTATTGCCCCTTTTCCACCGGTCGGCTCGGGTCGGATGTTACGTCATATGTGCGTCGCAGAGACCCCCTTTCATCCTTTTCCACCGGATATTTCGAGCGGAGCCGCGCGAGATTTCCTGAGATTTTCGGGCTGCTTTCAGAGGGGTACTGAAGCGAGCTCACCCGCTCCGGAAGTAGGAAGGAGGAGACGAGAGCTGTTTTTACGGAAGCGAGGGACGCGATCACTGCAGGACTTTTACATGATAAACACGGTAAAAACAATTATTATTTTTTAAATTTATAGCAAAGATGGGTCTTCAGCTGAACGTGTCCTTAATAAAATCACGTACTGCTCAAAACTGCAGGATTTTAAAAAAATAGGTTCGCCACGAGCAACACGCGGCGCGCGGGCGGCTTTATGTCTTTAAATGTAGCTCAATGAACAGATATAAAATATATTTCATAGCTGACTTTAATAGTACGAGGGCTCCTGAGCTTAACCACGCTTTAATATTGTCACGTATGGTCAAATGTGCTGCATTTAAAGTAGTTTCGCTTTGACTTTTTCCAAAACCTGTGTTTGCACAACGAAAATAAATTATAAAAATTCGAATTTTATTTCAAATAACTCCAACAGGATACATTTCGTATATGAACATGTTGTGATCACACTAGATTTTTTTGAAAAATATCAGCTTTGTGGTTTTTGATAGAATTGATAATATGTGATACAAAGTAGAAAATAATGGACGTAGGTTGACACATTTATGTCTATAAAACATTGAATTTTATTTCAAATAACTCCAACAGGATACATTTCGTATATGAACATGTTGTGATCACACTAGATTTTTTTGAAAAATATCAGCTTTGTGGTTTTTGATAGAATTGATAATATGTGATACAAAGTAGAAAATAATGGACGTAGGTTGACACATTTATGTCTATAAAACATTGAATTTTATTTCAAATAACTCCAACAGGATACATTTCGTATATGAACATGTTGTGATCACACTAGATTTTTTTGAAAAATATCAGCTATGTGGTTTTTGATAGAATTGATAATATGTGATACAAAGTAGAAAATAATGGACGTAGGTTGACACATTTATGTCTATAAAACATTGAATTTTATTTCAAATAACTCCAACAGGATACATTTCGTATATGAACATGTTGTGATCACACTAGATTTTTTTGAAAAATATCAGCTTTGTGGTTTTTGATAGAATTGATAATATGTGATACAAAGTAGAAAATAATGGACGTAGGTTGACACATTTATGTCTATAAAACATTGAATTTTATTTCAAATAACTCCAACAGGATACATTTCGTATATGAACATGTTGTGATCACACTAGATTTTTTTGAAAAATATCAGCTTTGTGGTTTTTGATAGAATTGATAATATGTGATACAAAGTAGAAAATAATGGACGTAGGTTGACACATTTATGTCTATAAAACATTGAATTTTATTTCAAATAACTCCAACAGGATACATTTCGTATATGAACATGTTGTGATCACACTAGATTTTTTTGAAAAATATCAGCTATGTGGTTTTTGATAGAATTGATAATATGTGATACAAAGTAGAAAATAATGGACGTAGGTTGACACATTTATGTCTATAAAACATTGAATTTTATTTCAAATAACTCCAACAGGATACATTTCGTATATGAACATGTTGTGATCACACTAGATTTTTTTGAAAAATATCAGCTTTGTGGTTTTTGATAGAATTGATAATATGTGATACAAAGTAGAAAATAATGGACGTAGGTTGACACATTTATGTCTATAAAACATTGAATTTTATTTCAAATAACTCCAACAGGATACATTTCGTATATGAACATGTTGTGATCACACTAGATTTTTTTGAAAAATATCAGCTTTGTGGTTTTTGATAGAATTGATAATATGTGATACAAAGTAGAAAATAATGGACGTAGGTTGACACATTTATGTCTATAAAACATTGAATTTTATTTCAAATAACTCCAACAGGATACATTTCGTATATGAACATGTTGTGATCACACTAGATTTTTTTGAAAAATATCAGCTATGTGGTTTTTGATAGAATTGATAATATGTGATACAAAGTCTTTATTGTGTTCTTCTTCTAGTGGTGGCTAGTACTGTAGTAAATAGCTTGAGGAACACTACTGCCACCATGTGGTAAGACGAGTAGGATTCTGGACCCCGCCCACAGAAGGGGTACAAAAAAGCTGTGGAAACAGAACATAGATGTGACCCGACCCGAACTGAGCCGACCTGAGCCGATCCAACCCGAGCCGAGCGGTGGAAAAGAGGCATATGCTTACCCAACACGCATGGAGCTCAACACCTTAAGTCAAATGTCACGAAAAGAGCTGATCACAGCACAAAGTCAAGACCCAGTAATAAAGACTACCATGCAGGCCATGAACTCTGGCAAATGGCCAGAAGATGTGAAGTCTAATCCTGAGATGAAAGCCTTGAAAAGAGACATTGCAAAGCTAATCATGAAAGATGGACTGCTACACCGTGTGAGTACTAGTCATACAGGAACAAAAACAAACCAACTAGTACTGCCAACCGAGTTCAGGACAGTCGTGCTTAAGTCAATGCATGATGACCTTGGCCACCTAGGAGTGGAGAGAACAACCGACATGCTCAGGAGTAGGTTCTTCTGGCCTAGAATGGCCATGCACGTGGAGCAGTACATCAAAAACTGTGGAAAGTGCATTCTAAGGAAAACACCATGTCAAAGAGCTGCACCCCTACACCAGATTGTGAGTACAGGCCCCATGGATCTTGTCTGCATAGATTTCCTTTCTATGGAACCCGACTCAAAGGGAATAAGCAATGTGCTTGTAGTAACAGACCACTTTACGAGGTATGCCCAAGCTTTTCCTACTAGAAATCAAACAGCCCTTACAGTTGCCAAAACTCTTGTGGAAAAGTTTTTTATTCACTACGGCTTGCCTTCACGTATTCATTCGGATCAAGGCAGAGACTTTGAGTCCAGACTCATTAAAGAACTTCTACAAATGTTGGGGATCCGGAAATCCCGGACAACACCATATCCAGAACGGTTTAATAGAACCCTACTGTCAATGTTAGGTACCTTGAATCAAGAAAAGAAACGTCAATGGAGCCAGCATGTTGTCCCTCTTGTACATGCTTACAACAGTACCAGATGCGACTCCACTGGTTACTCCCCATATTACATGGAAAATGTCCAACTTTGGAGGGCCTTTATTTTGAAATTCCACATGAGATCTTGGTGACATTTGGTAAACAACATCTGGAGATGTTCTTCAGTCAGCCTGAAGTGAGACTGGTCACTGGAAACTAAGAGTTTTGTTTTAATATTAATGGAAACTTCAGGGAAAACAATTTAACATTCTCACATAATGAACATACAAATAACCACAAAACAGAGACAAAAGTTAAATATTATGGATCCATATTCACAGGAGGACATTAAAAATCATTTCTGAACATAGACCAGCAAGAATGACTTCAATCATCTAGAGTCAAAACATGAAAAACACATTGAAGTTTTTTATTTATTTAACTTAGCAACACAAAAAGTTCTCTACTCTTTGGATATGGGGGCGACATTCAAACTTTTAGTGGAAACAGCTGAGCAGGAATGTTGGTCCCATTACAGCTTCCAGTGCTAACATGTGTTTTATGTACAGAGTTTGTACCAACAGGAGACACACATCAGCTTTTATTTTGAAAGAACCTCGCAAGCGTGACTATCTAATTCATGGTGTTAGCGCGTGCACAACCAAACCGCGTGAGCGCTGACTTTTAGAAGTGGAGGCTGCTGGACCGAAGTATAATATTGAACAATTTTACTAGAAATTACAACCATACCTGTTAGAGAACAAACATGTGGTTGGTGGAGGTCTGACGTGAAGCTCCTGCTCCTACACAGAAAAACACACACACAGTCACGAGACTAGATTATCCAAGCACGCGACAACGAGACGTAGCTGCTAACAGCTATACATGCTAACAGCTACACATGCTAACAGCTACACATGCTAACAGTTACAGATGCTAACAGCTACACATGCTAACAGCTACACATGCTAACAGCTACACATGCTAACAGCTACAGATGCTAACATAGTGAACTAACTGAAGCCTGGGTTATACTTCTTGTCGCACGTCTTTTACAGTGTACTGCTGAATGAAGAGATGAGATTCACACAAGAAATATGTTTTTTTTAGTTTTTGACACATGAAAATTAGAACACAAAATTCTTCTTCTTCTTTCGGCTTTTCCCTTTTCAGGGGTCGCCACAGCGAGTCATCCTCCTCCATCTCACTCTGTCCTCTGCATCCTCTGTCCTCACTCCAACTACCTTCATGTCCTCTCTAACTGCATCCATATATCTCCTCTTTGGCCTCCCTCTTTGTCTTTTTCCTGGCAGCTGCATTTCTAACATCCTTCTACCAATATACCCACTGTCCCTCCTCTGGACATGTCCAAACCATCTCAGTCTGGCCTCCCTAACTTTATCTCCCAGTTGTTCAACATGTGCTGTACCTCTGATTATCTCATTCCTGATCTTATCCATCCTTGTCACTCCTAAGGAGAACCTCAGCATTTTCATTTCTGCTACTTCCAGTTCTTTCTCCTGTCTTTTTGTCAATGACACTGTCTCCAGACCATACAACATCCTTCCGTTCCCAGTCTTCCCCTGTCTCCACGGGTGTCCCCCAAGGCTCTGTCCTCGGACCCCTCCTCTTCATCATTTACCTCCTTCCTCTAGGCCACATCTTCCGCAAACACGGCGTCCATTTCCACTGCTATGCTGATGACACGCAGCTCTACTTGTCATCAAAACCTAACTCCACCCACCCTCCCTCCATCCTCACCGACTGTCTCAACGAGCTAAATCACTGGTTTTCTAACAATTTCCTTCAACTAAACAGCAACAAAACAGAAGTCATTCTCGTTGGTACCAAAAACTCTATTTCAAAATCAGAACATCTTCTCGTCCCCCTTAACAACTCTCTGCTATCCCCCTCCCCTCAGGTCAAGAGCCTCGGTGTCATCCTCGACACCACTCATCAACAATATTACTCGGTCTGCCTATTTCCACCTCCGTAATATTAACCGTCTCCGTCCTTCTCTCACACCCCGCTCCACAGCCATCCTGGTGCACAGTCTTGTGACTTCCCGTATTGACTACTGCAACTCCCTTCTCTACGGCCTCCCCAACAAATCTCTCCACAAGTTACAGATGGTCCAGAACTCAGCTGCCCGTGTCATCACTCAAACCTCCTACTATAACCACATCACTCCTGTCCTGCAGCAGCTCCACTGGCTCCCGGTTAAATCACGCATCATCTTCAAAATTCTACTCCTCACGTTCAAAGCTATCCACAACCTTGCCCCTCCTTATCTATCTGACCTCCTCCAAATCTCCATCCCATCACGCTCTCTCAGATCCTCCTCTTCACTACATCTCCATGTCCTCTGCCCGCCTCTCCACCATGGGGAGCAAGGCCTTCACCTGCTCTGCGCACTGAGCCATGCGGCTTCATGCGTTTACAGTGTCGCCGCTGTGTTTATAGATGATGCACGGCGGTGCATGGCAAAGTGCTGTTCTTTTACGGACCAGCAGGTGGCAGTACCCTCTAAAACCTGTGCATATGTTGCAAGAAAGGGTGTAGTAGAAGAAGAAATCTACCGTAGAAGAAGAACTGTTTGAAATCACACAACAAAAACAAATGGCTTTCCGCTCGCGTGCTGAACTGTTGTCTTTATTTGCGGTTTTAATGCATGGAGTCAGCGGAGGAGAAAGCGATCACTTGACTTTTGGCAAAAAAACAAAAGAAGAGTCCAGATCAGGGATGAAGAAGGAGAATTTAATACATTTATCACATACAAAACATTCCTCCATGCGTCGCGGCGCCGTCTCCATGACCACAGCGGCGCAGACAGCTGCAAGCTCTGGCGTGAAGAGCGTGAATGCTGTCGGGTGGTCCCCACCCGACCTGTCAATCAATTCAGTAGCCCCCACGGCACACGCACTAGCTTTGCAGAGTTTCCAAAATTCGGAGGTGCGCGATACGCGGCAAACTGACGCGCGGGGTCTACGCGCAGGGGCGGGGACGGTGATATTGCGTCACTTTTGGCGCGTGCACCCTCGCGCGCTGCGCGACGAGTATAAATCTAGCTTAAAGGTGAAGTCTGCAGTTTCTGTAGAACATCAGCACTTAGAAAAAATTTCAACAAGCAAAGCATTCTGATCCCTCCCCCTCAGAGCCATATATGGCTCTGCCCCCTTGTGGTCTGTTGAAATTCAAATTCAAGCTCTGTTTTTATTGGCTGATTCAAATTCAAGCTCGGTTTTTATTGGCTGGTTACAAACTTTGTTTTTATTGGCTGGAAAATGGCGGGTCACTTTTTCTTTTTAGAAATGCTTATTTACCACCTGGAGAAGCAAGGGGACAATATTTTTTTTTAGTTTTTTTCAGAGATTACCTCTCTAACATCAATCTAGTGACAGAGTGAAGAAATATGTTAAAAATATATTGTTAGAAAAGTTACATATAGCAGCTTTAAGCGCTGCTCAGGACGTGTCTGTTCTTCCGTCCTGTGTCCCCCCCCCCCTTTCTACAACCTCTTTAAACTTAAGACCACATTGTTGTGGTACTGTTCAGGAGTATTTTTGAAGACATGTTAAGTGCAATTTGAAATAAGAAATATAATAAAAATACATTTTTGTGTTTATTTCATTCCTATTCAAGACACTTTGATAAGAATGACTATATATTTAATATAGGCGGATACAGAGTATCTTTGTTTACAATTTTGGTTGGTGGTGTGCCTCGTGATTTTTTTCAATAGCCGTGTTTCCATCAAGGTTTCTAGGTGCGCATTTTGAAGTATTGCAGCAGAAAAGCTTAATGGAAACGGCAAAATGCGAGGTTACTTCCTCAACTTCGCCAAAAAGTAGATACGCTCGCTTGAGGTGGTTTTTGGGATCTTCGAAACCGAGCAGATGCGCACAACGACAGATGGAAACACATTTGCCGACTCGTGCTGCCGAAGCGAACATTCACGTCACGTGACTGATCAGCTGTTTCCGCTCCGGACAACATGTAACATCGCTAAAACTAGTTGGCATGACAGAATAAATACAACTTGCCCGATAGCAACACGTACCTGAAATGAAACCTGAAAAGCCCCCAGAAACCATCTTGGCTACAGCAAACTGGTTGGTCCACTTAAGTTGTTTACT
The DNA here is from genome assembly GCA_038048925.1 of Garcialebias charrua. Taxonomy (NCBI): domain Eukaryota; kingdom Metazoa; phylum Chordata; class Actinopteri; order Cyprinodontiformes; family Rivulidae; genus Garcialebias; species Garcialebias charrua. The sequence goes on from JBBPBX010049555.1 coordinate 20,606, forward strand.
TGGTGGGGTAGCTTCAGTTTGCTTTGGACTGCTCTGACTGACGAAGCCCTCTGGAGTGAGGGTGAAACGTTTCTACTAAAAAGAAACTGTCCAGATGAACTGATTGAGAATGAGCGGATTTGATACCTGGACTATTGAGAATGAACTTTCTGGTCTTGAACCACTTTGGACATGTCTGCCTGCCTGGGAGGAGTCGACGAGGGACAAGCCCCCAGAAACCATCTTGGCTACAGCAAACTGGTTGGTCCACTTAAGTTGTTTACTTGGTGGGGTAGCTTCAGTTTGCTTTGGACTGCTCTGACTGACGAAGCCCTCTGGAGTGAGGGTGAAACGTTTCTACTAAAAAGAAACTGTCCAGATGAACTGATTGAGAATAGCAGACGTACCTGAAATATTCTCTCCATTTTGACGAGATGTGTGGCCGGGTTCTGTTTTCAACCGCTACTTCCTGTTTACTGTAGACATGCGCAGTGCTGACGTCTGACGTAATGACGCTGACGTCTGACGTAATGACGCTGTGCGTGGCTTGGTAGATGCGCTTCAAGCCAGCAGATGGAAACACTTCTGCTTCGCATTAATTTGTATTTACATATTTGCGAGATTTCAAAAATTAGCTCAAAAATCGAAATGAAAATGGATGGAAACACAGCTAATGAAAACACTGTGCCTTGGCTCAAAAAAGGTTGAAAGACACTGATCTAATTAAGTCACTAAAATAACCAGGTTCACTTGAGTCGTTCACTCTTTGTTTGTTTTGGATCAGCACAGAGAGTAAGAAGCTAACTCCTTTATCTTCCAGAAAACTGCTACTAACTTGTAACAAACTCACTCGAGAGAAAGAATAAAGACACAAACCTAAAAGGTGCAGTTGATGGTTGGGACTGAATGTAGCAGTTTAGGAAATAGAAGTCATCACACTGGGATCAGGTCTGCATTGGTTTATTCCTGTTTAGAACAAAAACACTCTCAGCACAGCAGTTCTTGTGTTCCCCCCCCCCACACACACACACCTTAACCAACCGAAAGAACAAAGAAAAAAAACATGTTGGCACAGAAAGCTTGATAAATGTCACTATCATGGGGATTAAATACCCAGTTCAATGCTGCGCTAAACATAAAAAAGTTAAAGAACAACATATAACACTTGTGAGTTAATTGAACAGACTTGTTTTGGAACATTTTTGAACATTTTAACACAAAACAGGAGACAGCTCAAAACACTTACCTCTCCTGAGCGCTGCTCGGCGGAAAAGGAGCGCCGGGAAGGAATACATGTACACAGGATATGACGTACAAACAGGAAGCAAGAAAATAAAAGCTGCTCCACCAAAATAAAATGCAATTCGAGGAACCAAAAAAACAAACAAATACAGTATACATAAATAATGAGGGTGGATTTGTGATGAAATATAAACACTTTTACATGCTTGCAAGGAGTTTTGAGATAGCTCATTAAAACAAATAAAATTAGATCAGCTACTCCACCACCAGGGGACGTCGTCACTACACAAAAAAACGGAACCTGGATTACATGGAAAAAAGGATCTAAACAGTTTCCCCAAAGATTAAAAGAAACATTTCTATTAATAACTACTAGATAAACTTTTCTGAAAAACAAGAAATATATTAAAGACGGTGCATTTTGATCAAATTTATTAAACTTACTTGTCCTGAATGCTGATAAAACCAAAGGGATGCTTTTTTTCAAATAGGAAGTCGGTCCCAGCAGTTCTTCCTTTGATTTTATCCTCAAATGGTGTCCCTATTGAGTTTGTTGATTCCTATAAATATTTGGGTATCCTGGTCGATTCACATCTCTCTTTAAACTCCACGTGGAAAACCTAGTAAAGAAACTGAAAGCTAAACTGGGTTTCTTTTTCAGAAACAGATCATGTCTAACATTGAATGCTAGGAAACACTTTGTATCTGTGACTTTCCTTCCCTCCATTGATTACGGTGACATTCTCTACATGAATGCTCCTACAAGCACCCTGCAGATGTTGGATGTTGTCTATCATGGTGCACTAAGATTCATAACTGGCTGTGATTATCGTACCCACCACTGCACCCTGTATTCACTGGTTAACTGGACATCATTAACTTCACGCAGACTCTTCCACTGGTACATTTTCATCTTTAAATCACTTCTTGGTCTGCTGCCTTCATACATCTCCTCCTACATGTCTCTGCGTGAGTGCAGCTACAGCGTGCGCTCTCTCAGGACATGATTACCTGCAGTGTTCCGTCAGTGAGAACTGAACTTCACTGTAAACGATTTATCGTTAAATTTACAGTAAATTACAGGCAATTTTTATCCAGTAACTTACTGTATTTTAAATACAGTAAAACTACTGTAAATAAATACAGTAGTTACTGTATTTTATTTTACGGTAAAACTACTGTAAGATTAAATACAGTAGTTACTGTATTTTATTTTACGGTAAAACTACTGTAAAACTAAATACAGTAATTACTGTATTTTCTTTTACGGTAAAACTACTGTAAGATTAAATACAGTAGTTACTGTATTTTATATTACGGTAAAACTACTGCAAAACTAAATACAGTACTTACTGTATTTTTTTATTTTATGGTAAAACTACTGTAAAACTAAATATAGTAGTTACTGTATTTTATTTTACGGTAAAAATAATGTAAACTAGTTGCAGTATTTACCATTGTTTAGAATAAAAGTACTGTAAAACCAATTATAGTAATTATCGTTTTGTTTTTTGTTTTTCATTTTTAAAGTGAAACTGCTGTAAAACTATAACTTCAGTACTGTAATATTGTTTTCAATATGTGTAAACGTTGCACTGTACTATCTTTTGGTATAAAAACAACATTTTACTTCAATATAATTGTTTTTAGAAGTCTTTTCTTAGTGAATGCAATGTTAATATGAAGCAGATGTTAAAAAATTAGAATAACAAGTGAGAATTTTCTTGCACAACCAAACATTTAATTAACAAACAATTTTAGAAGTAAAACACAAAAACATGCATATAAAATTAACAGCAAATACAACCATTTTAAGCATTTCAGTAATCTATTAACCCATTAATTCACAACATAAACAATTGAGGGAGTATCCTGGAGCATCTCAATTGTCAATGTAGAAAAACATATACATTTTTTGTAGAATTAGTAACCATTCCTACTTTATTGAAATGTTTTATGTCTCCTCCAAGACAAATCTTCAGTCTCAGGAATTGCAGGTATGCTCATCCTTATAAGCTCGTCCTCCAGATGGTGGACAAACAGGTTCAAAAAAAGTGTCTGTTCACATGCAAAAGAGGACCATCAGCCAAATGATCTATTGTTAGTGCCCTAATTATCGACTAATATCCACAAAGGGCTAAGTCATACTCACAATAACAGCATTGTAAAATGTGGACAATTATTTTGGGACAGACTTTTTTTTTTCATCATCGTCATCATCATCATCATCATCATCATCATCATCATATCAATAATAATAATGTCAATAATAATAATATCAATAATAATAATAATTCAGATTTTGCAGTTCAACAAAAGTCTGTAATCAATTGAAATCAAGTGTGCTGATGCAGGGAAAAGATGCAGACAGTGTGCCTTTGCGGACGAGAGTTGAAAAACACTGATGTAGCTCTTCTGTGTTGGGCCATTCCTTTGAAAAGTGGTTGCTTTGTTTCCCCGATGTATAACCAGGCCAGGACTCTGCAGTTTACACTCATCTACAGGGCAGAGGTCACTCTTCAGGTATGAAGATGTTCTCATCCTTGATAGAGAGGAATATTGGCTTCAGAGAGGAGTAAGGAAGCCATTTTTGTGAAGAGAAACCACCTGTCAGTAAACTAGGGAGGGTTTCGGTGTCCAATTGTCCCCCTCTTACAATACTGTTATTGTGAGTATGACTCAGCCTTCTGTGAATAATAACCGACCATCAGAGCACTAATAATTAGTCATTAGGCTGATGGTCCTCTTTTGCATGTGACCAGTTTTGATTGTTGAACCTGTTTGTCCACCATATGGAAGCAGTGCTTAGATGGCTGAGCATACCTGCAACTGAAAAAGTCTCTTGGAGAACAGTTAAAACAGAAGAACCCATCCAGAGGACCTACTAAACTTTTTTAGATATTGAAGTAGTACCTCAGATACCACAAAAATAAAAACTTTGAATTATAAAAAATAAAACATATGGCACTCAGCTTTTTAAAAGTAATATCTCAAAAACAACTTATAAAAATACATCAGTTTTAAAAGAGTTCATGACAAGGAGTGACAAAATAAAAACATTATTTAGTATTTTTTTTAAATCTGAAAAGTTGATTCTTGTCTTTTTACAATTAAAAGTGACACCTACATCAACAATTTAACAAAGCAATAAATACATAACATCTTAAAACTATGCAACTCTGCAATATACTACTGAATAAACAATAAAAAAACATAGAAAACTGCATTTTTTTACTTTTAGAACAATGTCCTACTGTTTAGTAGAAGTAGAGTTGAAAGATGAGTTTGTCCATGTAGTCTGTTGATGAGAAGTGACTTGGTGAGACCAGTATTGGTGATTCTCCTGGGAAAATAAAGGCATGATTTTTTATATGAATAAAAAGTTAAAGGCACAAACATATGGAAAAACTCACATTGACCAAAATATTTGGACAGGTTTCCAGTCATCAGGGCACTTTAAGTTAACTGATTAAAAAATGC
>JBBPBX010049556.1:0-25306 GCA_038048925.1 Garcialebias charrua
TATATATATATATGTATATATATATATATATATGTATATATATATATATATATATATATATATATATATTATTCATTCATTCATTCAACCTTTATTTATACAGGCTAGCCTCGTTGAGTCACGGGGACTCATTTACAAGAGGGACCTGTCTCACTCACACCAAACAACCATCCACTCTCACACTCACACCTAGGGTCAATTTAGAGTCACCAATCAGCCTAACAAGCATGTTTTTTGGTCTGTGGGAGGAAACCGGAGTACCCGGAGGAAACCCACGCATGCACGGGGAGAACATGCAAACTCCACCCAGAAAGGCCCCGGACCGGGATTTGAACCGGCAACCTTCTCGCTGAGAGGCAGCAGCTCTACCAGTTGTGCCACCGTGCTGCCAAATATTATACCAAATATACCAAATATACCAAATATATATATATGATATATATGTATATTAAATACCAAATATATATATTTATAAGTATATATATATATTATATATATACAGGTAGTCCCCGACTTACGAGCGAGTTCCGTTACAACGAGGCGCTCGTAACATGGAAATCTCGTAATTTGGAACGGCCGCCACGTGTCTCGTAAGTCCGGAATTTCGCTCGTAAGTTGGAACGGTTTTGCTAGCGCGACTACAAACACTCGTTTTTCATCGAAAAACCGCTTATGAGTGCATAAAAATGATCGGAAACGTGTGTCCACATGTTTAGCTAACGGACTGTGGTGAAAAAACACAGAAAAACTCAGTATTTTTTGCGTTTTTTCCAAAAATTTGCCAGCTCGTAAGTCCGGATGCTCGTAGGTCAGAGCGCTCGTAAGTCGGGGACTACCTGTATATATATATATATATATATATATATATATATATATATATATATATATATATATATATATATATATATATATATATATATATATATATATATATATAAATAGCTTGGTCCGCATTGCCGGCAGTAAGTCAGGCTCGTTTCCGGTAAAAGTTGGACTCCGCCAAGGTTGCCCTTTGTCACCGATTCTGTTCATAACTTTTATGGACAGAATTTCTAGGCGCAGCCAAGGTGTTGAGAGGATTTGTTTTGGTGACCTTAGAATCGCTTCTCTGTTTTTTGCAGATGATGTGGTCCTACTGGCTTCATCAGTTCGTGATTTACAATTTTCACTGGAGCGGTTTGCAGCCGAGTGTGATACGGCCGGGATGAGGATCAGTTCCTCCAAATCCGAGGCCATGGTCTTGAGCCGGAAAAGGGTAGCATGCCCTCTCCGGGTCGGGGAGGAGGTCCTGCCCCAAGTGGAGGAGTTTACGTATCTCGGGATCTTGTTCACGAATGAGGGAAAACTGGAGCGTGAGATCGATAGGCGGATAGGTGCAGTGTCCGTAGTGAAGCGGGCGCTGTACCGGTCTGTCGTGGTGAAGAGAGAGCTGAGTCAAAAGGCAAAGCTCTCAATTTACCGATCGATCTACGTTCCCACCCTCATCTATGGTCATGAGCTTTGGGTTATGACCGAAAGAACAAGATCTCGGATACAAGCGGCTGAAATGAGTTTTCTCCGCAGGGTGTCTGGACTCTCCCTTAGAGATAGGGTGAGAAGCTCAGTCATCCGGGAGGGACTTGGAGTAGAGCCGCTGCTTCTCCACATCGAGAGGAGCCAGTTGAGGTGGCTCGGGCATCTGGTTAGGATGCCTCCTGGACGCCTCCCTGGGGAGGTGTTCCGGGCATGTCCCACCGGGAGGAGACCCAGAGGAAGAGCCAGGACGCGCTGGAGGGACTATGTTTCTCGGCTGGCCTGGGAACGCCTTGGGATTCCCCTGGAGGAGCTGCACCAAGTGGCTGGGGAGAGGGAAGTCTGGGCCTCCCTACTTAGGCTGCTACCCCCGCGACCCGACCCCGGATAAGCGGAAGAAGATGGATGGATGGATGGATGGATGGATGTTTTTGCTACTTTTCTATTGTTTATTGTTTAATGTATGTGTTTCATTGGCCTCGAGGCTCAATAAGATTTACCTGACTAAATAAAGGTTGAATGAAAAAAAATAAAAAAATAAAATTCAGTGTAACATTATTTTTGATCAAAGCTTGTAAGAACCCCCCCCACCTACAGAGCAGTCTCTGGTGAAAACAACTCTCTCTCTCTGTAGAAGCAAGTTGGAAATGCTGTTGGAATGTGTGGTTAATTTGTGGGGGATGTATGTAAATGAATGTTCTTTGTGTGAGGGGGATCTTTTGTTTTGACCTACTGGAGAAGATAAGCTGGGAGAAGATTCTCAGGAGGGGATGTTTACCCACAAACAAAGATATCCACCCCCAGGCTCATGACACCTAATGGAAGAATTGTCATTTTGACAAACTCATGGCAGTTCTAGTGTTTTTTTTTCCCCCTGGGTTTGCTAGTGTTAAGTCATTCCATAATCGTACTCCTTGAATTAAGATGGATCTTAGGTAGATCTAGTTTCTACTTTGGTCCAAATTTCCTTGTTCTTTTTGTTCACATTCTTATAATTGTAACTATCTGTAGTAAAATAATAAAATAAAAAAACTTTGGTCCAAATTTTTCCTGTACACACACACACACACACACACACACACACACACACACACACACACACACACACACATCGTGTTGTATATATCGTGATATATATCGTTATCGTGATATAAAAAAGTCCATATCGTGATAAATGATTTTTTCCATATCGCCCAGCCCTAGTTGGCACATTACTTGACAGATTAAATGCTTATGAAAAATAAGAAATAGGAGGAAGGAATATGAAAGCTAAGTTAACTAAAGTTGTTTACTTTGAAACAACCAGAGTGGCACCTTCCCATACAGATCAGGCTGTGCCTCCGACACGTGCAGCATACAAGCAAAGCCTCTTTACCTGGTGACGATAGTCCCTTGGAGGTGAGGACAGAGAAGTTTGTGGACACTAACGGACTGTGTTGTCCCGTTGAGGTCCAGTCGACTTCGTGCGTGTATGACTGGATCAGACGAGCCAGGAGCACGCTTTCACCGGCAGGAACAGGACCAGCTACTGGCTGAACTTTTCAAAGTAAAACTTCAGAAAACAAATTCTTTCAGAAATGAGTGAACGGATCACAGTAAGGCTTTACTATGATTCCAGCTGAGACGTGGGTCGTTGACACATGACCGGGCCGTCTCCAGCTTTCCAGAGGGAAGCAAGTTGTCAGTTCGTTCTCCTCCAAACACTAACCCAAAATGCAGGAAGTGCCCCTTAAGAAGGGGGTGTGACTTAGTCACATACTTCCTGCTGATTGGTTGTCGCACCCCTAGAGAGGGTGTGACTTTGCAAGTGAGTGAGTTTGAGTGACAGATGATAGGGTAGACAAAACATAGAAAACATACGTGAGAAGATGCAGGTGCATGTGAACAAGTCAGTACTTTGTTTTGAGAACTGATTCATTGTTTTTAGAAAGGACGGGAGACCGAAAGCAAGCTATGTCTAGCACTTTTCCTTCGAAACAAAAACAGTTCAAACAAATACGAAGGATTGTTCCTTCAACTTTAGACACTTATTCTGCCTAGAGCAGACAGTTCAAAGCACGATCATTCTGAGATGTTCTCTTAACTTTGTCATATTTAAAATATACCAGCTTAGTCAAATCATCATTGAAATGACAAAAATACTGTTTGATCAATTCTGAATTAACACACATTAAAGAGAAAGTTCAATCTGATTAATTAGTGTCCATTAATTCATAATAATTGTTAACCAATATAAGTGTCCAATCGTCTCCTTGAGGGCTTCAAGAAGGTGTAACACTTAGAGTTCCAGAGAGATGCAGAGAGGTGTACTTGAAGGTCAAGCCTAAAATATCAGAGGCTAGGTGTATCACTACAGTCCCCCTTTTTGGAAGTCATCGCCTGTCCTTGGAGATGAGTTCCAACACGAAAGGATACCACCGAATGTCTCTGACCTCTATGTAATCCAGCAAGTGGAAAAAAAAAAAAAAAAAAAAAGTTCAAAATTATACTCCCATAATGTTTTTGGAAATTCCATACTGTTCGTAGGTAATCCCTTTGCGGTAAGCTTTCAATCCTTTGGAAAACATAGTCTGTTAACCCATGGAAAACTGAGTCTGTGATCCCTTGGAAACAAAGTCTTATAATCCACAACGGTAAATCCACAACGATGGGGGTTATTGATTTCATCAGCAAGAATGGTTTTTAATCAGCATGTAGAGGGGATCCCTCGATTGAAGCAGAGGAGGCGGGCCTTGGATGAAGGTTGAAGACCAACGTTGGATCAGCAGGTCCCCACATCGAAGGTTGCAGGCTGGATGGCTTCCAGTCGGTGCCACCCTGGTTCAATGTGTCATGCAATTATGTGGTTTTAGGTGGGCTTATGATAGGGATTCTACATTAAGCCTTACCTATATGCACCTGGTATGTAAGCTATCATGGATTAGATCAGCTACAATTACCAATTAAGGGGTGGATCAATGCTGTAAAAATCAGATATAGGGATCTATACCTATAGAAATGTGGAGGGCTTCTGTAACGAAGGCCTCTTCATTCAAACTATTCCTCCATTCATTATTTAGTTTAGGTTAAACTAAAATAAAAAAATGAAATCTAGTTTGGTCTAAATGTCTGTTGTCTTTTAGACGAACGACGCAAGATTTGGTATTCCCTATAAATTTTGAAGTCTATGGCGAGACTCATCAAAATGAATAGATCTAGAATAGAAACGATCGAATCGGTTCTACCTAAATGATTGGGAGATCAGTGTAGATTATAGTACCTTAAGTAGTATTAATCTACTATGACTCTTCAAAGATTGAGATCTTTAACAAAATGAACAGCATGTTGGCATAGTTAAAATCCATTTAAGTCTTCAACTAATCAACAATCAAAACCTCTATTGGCTGGGAGTGTTCAGAAAACACTAACAACGTCAATAACAACAAAAGTAGCAATCAAGCAACTAAAAACAACGTTTCACTACAACAAACTCGCTCTGGTCGTCAGATTCCAACGTGTCACACACAAGAAAAACAGTTCTTAGCTTTATAACCGATGTCAATTAAATCCTGCAGATTTAAACGGTTGTTAAGGTTAGTTTTTGTTGTGGGTTTTATGCTTAGCGTTTCTAAGTTCTAGTTGGAACGGTTTCTTTTCGCAACTAGAATAGTTTAAACTGTTTAGTTTATTTACTATCCTGTGTCTGGACGACCTTGTTTTCCCATGAAGTCTGTGAGTTTCCGAGCTCTTTGTCGTTTGTGGGGTTATTGAAATCTTTGTCCTTGACATGGGCATGACCTAACATCACCCCCCTGTGGTCATGAGGGACCATGCACACGGGTGTGGACGTCCGTCCATGGGCACGAGTTAGGATGCCATTGTTTAGTTTAAGCTGTTCGCGCAGTTTATTGGGAACCTTGTACAGGAACCTTACAGGTTTCGGCCAACGTACCTCTGTACGTTTACCTCTTTCTGCGTAATGCAGGTGTGTCACAACTGTCGGCGCCGTCGCAGGCGTGTCACTGTCGTTGTGATGTATGTCTTCCCACTTCATGAATGAAGAGGTGCTCTTTGAGTCTGTAAGAACTATGTCATCTCTGAGTAGTTCTAGATTCAAATGCTCTTGAACCAAGGTTTCATCAAAAGCTTGGCTGATGGCTGAATGACCTGTCCCAGAGGACAGCACAGCGTTCTCGGTGTGTGATCCTTGGATCTCTACACCGTCCTCTACCTGTGGTAGGAAGTGTGAGTCTGCCCCCCTTTTGTTCAAGGAGGGGTCCTCAAAATTTGTAACAATGAAGTCCAAGTGACTGTCAGCGTGTTGTAGACTGTCACCTTGTGGGCTCAGATGTCCTTGAACCAAGACTTCACTGAAAGCTTGGCTGTTTGCCGAATTACCCGTCCCACAGGACAGTACAGCGTCATCGGTGTGGGACCCATGGATCTCCACACCTTCTTCTACCGGTGGTAGGTAGTGCTCAGTGAGTGCTGAAGGTGTCAGCTCGCAGAGGAGGTCCTCGTGATGGGCCAGAGTCTGGTCCAATTGTTGAGTCTCCTCTGTCTCACCTGTATATGAAGGTTCACATACCGGGCTCGTGGTCTCGGTTGGGGAATCCCATGTGACCTCAGCGGTACCTGTTGTTAGACAGTCAGTGTCCTGACCTTCGGGAGGTACCACGAATGGCAGTGGACTGCTCACTGTGGCCCACATTGTCTGATTGCCATAATTTATAATCGCTTCAAAGCGATTTATAAAATCTTGGCCAACCACAAATGGAGCCCGGAGTGAGTCAAGTTCAGACACATATACCGGGTGGTATAGTGACATCTCGCCAATCTGCATGTGAACCATGGCTATTAGGGTCGTTCTCGTCTTTGCGAGGCCCTGTTGCTCACCATAAGTGTATTTCACAAAGGGTATTTGCCTGTCAACATCGTTAGCGGCGGTCCTTAGCTCCTCAAACAGTTCGGCTGACATGGTAGACACGTCTGAGCCGCTAACCAGGAGCGCTTCTTGCGCGAGGACCCCTTCCAATGTGAGTGGCAGGTAAGCTCTCTTAGCTTTTCCCCTTTTTATAAAGTTACACAGAAACCATTCAGGTTTTTCCACACGTTTCTGTGTACGTGTGACTCTGTCTGTGTAATCATCGTCGCTGTCAGCATCATGATGGCAGTCTGCCTCATGACCTTCAGGATGTGGATTTTCAGCAATTTGTTTGCTGTCAGCATCTGGACTTTCAGGACGCTGATCATCAGCAATTTGTTTGCTGTCAGCATTTATGTCAGTGTTGACGTTGTTGTTGTCAACTGTGTGCACTGAGTTGTTGCAAAAGGCAGTGCTGCGCGTCGCTACTTCAGGTTGAACAACGTTGTTTGTGTTATCATCAAGGACAACGTCACACGTTGTGTCAGCTTGGTCAACCACTGTAACATTCAAATCATTTGACAAACAACTCACAACCTCAGTCACGTCCTCGCGCGGAGGCGCCGTTCCCATAATCTGGAGCATGTGTGACTCTTTGCATGTCTCGAACTGTGCAGTTCGAGGGGCAGGGGCAGGAGGGCCGCTTCTCGGGGGTACATGTCGGGACAGACCACTTTTCAAAGGGTCACGGTTCCCAGACATCAACTTCTCTCGAAGTTCACCCACTGTGAGGCCTAGTTGAGAACTCTTTTGGTTCGATCTGAACCATCTTGGTTCATCTAGAGAGCGAACGCCTGCCTTATGTGGTTCCTCGCTCATCACAGGGTTTTCAACCTGAGGCGAAAGAGGAGCAATACTCCTTGTGAACCGGTCAGAGTCATTGTTCCAGCTGGAACTGATCTGTTGTTTGTTATCATGAAAAACCTGTGCCCTCTCGCACTTTGAAGGAGAGGGAACCTCTTCTAATGTCTGCGAGTGGGATGTGACCTTTTGACCTGTACAAACCTCTGATGGTATCCTAGGTTGTATTTCGGCCTCAAAAACTGACGCAGCATATTGTCTTATCACTTCCATAGAATCTTTTTTGCAATCAACCAGAAAATGAACACATTTCATTTGAAAAGGCATAAGATTCATAATGAAAAGACGTTTAAACTCCATATTTTCCTCTAATCCAGGGACAGTTTTGCCCCCGGAGTAGACCGAGATTAGCCTGTCGTAGAATGACAGGGGATTTTCCCACTTATCCTGACGGACGTTCCATGCAGCCAAGTAATTAGCATACGATGAAGCAGATTCCCCCACTTTGCGGGAAGCACGGGCAGGAATCCCAAGGCCCCCATCCATCCATCTAGGATAGATAGGAGAGGAGGCCCCCTCGGTTGGTGCACGTGTTTGAACGTCCATCTCTGTACTGATTTTCTGTGAAAAGTCCAGTAAAGTGGGTCTCATATCGCAGCCTGCAAATATGCAAAGCGTATGAGCTGCTCAGAAAACATCCAAGATGTTAAATTTAACCAAAATCAGTGATTATTATGAAATTGTCAAAAACCAGTGAGACGACCATCAAGGTCGGCTAGTTTTTGTCTGATTATTTGTGAAAACCAAGACAAAAAATGCCTCCTGTGTGTTATTTTAAACTTGCAGTTTAAAAAACAGGGACAGACAAACGTTGTTTTGCACACGTTGTAACTGTTCTGCCATCAACATTCGATTATACGTGAAAATCAAATGAAAGGGTGCTGTGTGTACAATATTCTCAAAATGTTTCCCGTTTAAAACAGGAACATTCAACATGCACAAAATACAGGAAGACTGCGTCTTCTAACGTAACCAGCAGGGGGCACAGCGCTGGAAATGAGTTTATCACAGCGACTGCAAATCCTCTATCTGACCGCTATAGAGGCGCTGTTATCACCCGTGAGCGAAGCTGCAGCTTTTAGCCCACAGACATCTAACACGGATGAAAAGCATCAAGCAGACAGACCCAAAGCGTTACGTGGTACAGCTTCAGAGCCCCAGGCTCACAAAAACGAAATCATGTGAGCAAAATCGGTTGAACTGTGAAACCTTTTAAACTGCGTTTAAAAGAAATAAGGTCGGTCCTCATAAAACCGGCAAAATCGGTGTCACGTGACCTGGTCACATGGCGATCGGCAGTCTCAGAGCAACCGACTCAATCCACCCATTAAAATCTCAAAAACACCGCGTTTAAACAGTCTTTTCAATGACAGTAATGGACAAACAAGCACGGAAACTCGTCTGGGACAAGCAGCTGTGAAGTGAAAGTTGACGAGGAGCGGGCTTCACCCACTGCGCAAGCGTCAACACTTACAGCGTAATCGACCAATCACAGCGAAGACAGAACTGTAGTTCTAAAACCCAAGTGTTCATGGGAAACTGTGTCTTCCAAACCTAACGCCGCCCACGTGCGACGTGCCGTTCGAGCGGTGCGTTCACGGACCTATGGTCGGTCGAACAAAAGCGTGGAACTAGGGCTGAAACAACGAATCGATAAAATCGATAAAAATCGATTTTTAAAAGTGTTGGCAACGAATTTCATCATCGATTCGTTGTGTCGCGCGATTATGCATCTTTCACGGCGCCGCGGAGCTGTTTTGTTCACCGGTAAAGCTTTGTCAAAGCTGGCTGAGCCTGACTGAATAAAGTTTGAAAAAAAAAAAAAAAACTGCAGCGTCAGCGTGCTGCGCCTGCGCGTGTGTGGCTTCTGAACAGAGCGAGGAGGGAGGAGGAAACAGCAGAGACTGTTTTCAAAGTCTATTTTACAATGACCGACGCGACGCAGAGAAAACTGTAAATAAGTCCTACAACGTGTGGGAGCACCTGACGCTTCACAAAGATAAAAAAAGCTTTAAAAAGTGACGACGCGACACGAGATAACCACGCAGATGAAATGTAAACATGACGGGCTTCACCACCGTGTGAATGAAGGAAGAGCAGCAGGTAATTCAAAACATATTTGTTCTGTTTCAAAGAGAGAAAAAGTGTCTCTGGCAGCTGAAGCTGCTTGTTTCTTAGCTGTGACAGAGAATGTGTGTGTTTTTATTTTTAATGTAACGAAACAAGCAGTGTTTAAATGTGTTTTATAAATAAATCTAACACAAAGATGGTGATAATTTAATGATTTAGCTTCAACTTTTAATTTGCTGGCAAAGTCTGAAGTCACTGCATTGTATGGAAGGATGAATTGCATTTAAACAGGAATTACAGTAATTTATTCATCTACTCAAGTGTGTGTAATTAGTATTTTATATTTGTGTGTGTGTGTGTGTGTGTGTGTGTGTGTGTGTGTGTGTGTGTGTGTGTGTGTGTGTGCTTGTGTGTTTAACCAAGTGAAACAAGGCATTTCTTGAGTTACTGTAAATTATGATATAATACATATAAACTCTCTCTCATTCCAGAAAACAACAATGACAGCCTTCATGATGGACAGACATCATGCACACCACCACAGCAAGCAGCAGAGACTGAAAGATCCTTACATGAACGTCACTGACATGAGGCCTCTGTCGATGGTTGAAGACGAAGACTTCACTTTTAACCCAGGTTACAATGATCCACACTTGTAATGGTAAATGGACTGTACTGTACTTATATAGCACCTTTCTATCTAATTGATACTCAAAGTGCTTTACATTGTTTATACTGTAGTAGTGTAAAGCACTACATGTCCTCATTTACCCATTCATACAGCACTCTACTAGATTACAAAGAACAAATCATTCTAAAGAGACAAATCCGAGCTTTAGCTCACATTCATACACCAATGGGGCACAAACATGGGGTTCAGTGTCTTGCCCATGGACACTTAGGCATGTGACTGCTGGTGGATTCCAAGCCCCAACTCTTGCATTGGAGGACGACTGCTCTAACAACTCAGCCACAGCTGCCCCATCCAGGTTATAACAATCCACACCTTTAATCCAGGTTACACTTGTCCCTCAAAAACACATTTTACAAAGTAGCTACATTTTGTGCAGGTATAAATAATACATTTGTATATATGTTTGTGTACATTTATTTTTTATTGAAGCTGACTAACTTTATTTTTTAATTATTCAATATTTTACTAACAGAATAGTCAAGTAGCAACCTGTTTTTTGTGCGATTTGATATGTCAGTCAAATTTTGGAATAAAGAGGTGATAATTAAAACTTGTTTCCTTTTTTTTTTTTTTTGCCGATTCATCGATGAATCGAAAAAATAATCGGCCGATTAATCGATTATTGAAATAATCGTTAGTTGCAACCCTACGTGGAACGGACTTTTCAACGTTCTAAAACAGTCATAAATATCGCAAAACACCGCGGTAAAGCCAGTCTTCGACGATATCACGTGCATAGAACTCAAACAACACAAATAAACCGTCAGAAATGTGTGCAAAAATGAATCTGACAACCAGAGTCTACAGAAACCAACGTTCTTTGAACACAACACACAATGGACCAATCACAGCGTTTTAAGCAGCCATTTTGTCACTGTAATGCTAACGACTACTAGCTTGACCCAAAGAGTTCTGGACACACTTTCACAAAATAAACGTATTTTTACACCGCAGAAAATTCTGTAAATGAGCTCAAACACATCCAGGCTAACTCCCACGCCCCCAGGGGAGGCAGCACGCTAACTGTGTACAACAACTGACTTTACGTCACTCGGAACCGGACAGTGTCCGGTCCAAATGCGGAGTGGGTTTCACCCGAACCTCGGCAACACACGTAACAGATTAGGTAAAAATGGAGCAGCAAATGAGTGAACAGACCAACAGCAAACCGCAGGAGTAATAAACATGAAGCAAAGCCGTGACACGGCGGTCACAACAAAGAAAAATGCATGCAGCCTCGCGACACGTAACGAAACGTCTCACAAAAACAGACAAAACATTCATCCGCACTTCAAGCACACGTTCAAAAGTGAAAGAAAAGAACAATTCTAACGGGAAAACACCCCAGACAATGCCACGATTAGCAATCTCTGAGACACTCACCAGCCAAAACCACTCTATAAGTCCACAACAGGATGCAAACTAATGCCAACAACACCGTAACAAAAATACGCTACAAAAACAATTTATCAATTTAATCTTTCAGCAGAGCGTACGCGGCCACCAATATGTAAAGGAAATCTATAGGCCGTTTGTGTAATTAAACACAAACGAGGTCAGTTTACTGACTTACCTATAGTTTTAGGTGCGCATCGCTGAGCAGACTTTTATCTGCACAAACATGCCACCAATTCACGGGGTCTCAACTTTTTCAGAATAAATCAATAAATCTGACGATGTGATTAGCCAGAAATGTAATTTCACAAGAGGCTCAACTTATATTGGTCTACCAGAAAATAGACCTTTTATTGAAACTATCACAAGAATTACATTAAACATTTGTATCGATATTAGCTCTGATTTAATAACTACGTTGACAAGAATTCAAATTAAAACAAACAGACAGTTTAAACTTAACGGTTGCAATATTAGCTCTGATTTAATAACTACGTTGACAAGAATTCAAATTAAAACAAACAGACAGTTTAAACTTAACGGTTGGCACATTACTTGACAGATGCTTATGAAAAATAAGAAATAGGAGGAAGGAATATGAAAGCTAAGTTAACTAAAGTTGTTTACTTTGAAACAACCAGAGTGGCACCTTCCCATACAGATCAGGCTGTGCCTCCGACACGTGCAGCATACAAGCAAAGCCTCTTTACCTGGTGACGATAGTCCCTTGGAGGTGAGGACAGAGAAGTTTGTGGACACTAACGGACTGTGTTGTCCCGTTGAGGTCCAGTCGACTTCGTGCGTGTATGACTGGATCAGACGAGCCAGGAGCACGCTTTCACCGGCAGGAACAGGACCAGCTACTGGCTGAACTTTTCAAAGTAAAACTTCAGAAAACAAATTCTTTCAGAAATGAGTGAACGGATCACAGTAAGGCTTTACTATGATTCCAGCTGAGACGTGGGTCGTTGACACATGACCGGGCCGTCTCCAGCTTTCCAGAGGGAAGCAAGTTGTCAGTTCGTTCTCCTCCAAACACTAACCCAAAATGCAGGAAGTGCCCCTTAAGAAGGGGGTGTGACTTAGTCACATACTTCCTGCTGATTGGTTGTCGCACCCCTAGAGAGGGTGTGACTTTGCAAGTGAGTGAGTTTGAGTGACAGATGATAGGGTAGACAAAACATAGAAAACATACGTGAGAAGATGCAGGTGCATGTGAACAAGTCAGTACTTTGTTTTGAGAACTGATTCATTGTTTTTAGAAAGGACGGGAGACCGAAAGCAAGCTATGTCTAGCACTTTTCCTTCGAAACAAAAACAGTTCAAACAAATACGAAGGATTGTTCCTTCAACTTTAGACACTTATTCTGCCTAGAGCAGACAGTTCAAAGCACGATCATTCTGAGATGTTCTCTTAACTTTGTCATATTTAAAATATACCAGCTTAGTCAAATCATCATTGAAATGACAAAAATACTGTTTGATCAATTCTGAATTAACACACATTAAAGAGAAAGTTCAATCTGATTAATTAGTGTCCATTAATTCATAATAATTGTTAACCAATATAAGTGTCCAATTGTCTCCTTGAGGGCTTCAAGAAGGTGTAACACTTAGAGTTCCAGAGAGATGCAGAGAGGTGTACTTGAAGGTCAAGCCTAAAATATCAGAGGCTAGGTGTATCACTACATCGTGTTTGCCAGAGTAAATTTTGCTGCGTCTACAACATTTTGTTTTGTTGTTTAAATAAATTTATTTTATTTAAACTCCTGCCTCGTTTGCCTGCCTGCACATGGGTCCAAAACCAAAGGATTGTGACAGAATGACCGGACCTGAAACTGAACCCAGCAGGAAAATCAAAATTTTGAAATGGCTGGCCCGTGAGGTGGATAAGACCGCTCAGCGTGACAGAGAAGAGGAGGAGAGGAAGAAGAATCCGTTTTGGGGGACCTGCCTGGCCATTAAACCCGGGTCCTCAGCCTCTCTGTATCTCTCCTCATCTGCTCGTCATGCTGCTGCATCCCGCTGCCCACCTCCTACGCGTTTTCCTCCTGGCTGTCATGGACAATCGCCTGAGAGAGGGGGGAGAACCGCTCGTCCTTCCCAAACCCAGCGCAAAAAGGGGGGAACCTCGCGAGCGGAGGAAAAGCCCAGCTCTCTGTCACCAGAGGATAAGCGGAGAGCTTCGCTGGGGGGAAGGTACCGGTACCCGCGGGGGGAGCAGTACAGCTCTCTCTCAGATGAGGAGCTGGAACGTTGGCGGGAAGCTTTGGTGGCAAAGTACTTACCGTCTCTGGTCCCTGGTTCCCAGCAACTGCAGCCCAGACTCCACCAACTGTTGTAGCTCTGACTTCTCGCCGCCGCAGAAAGAGAGGTCGACGTAGGACCCAAGCTCTCTCTCTGCCCGACTCAGCTAGCTCTGCTCCAGGGGTCTCTCCAGCTAAAGAGCTTCACGTCTCGCCGCCTGCTCCGGCACTTCTGGTCTCGCCGCATGCAGACCTCACGCCGGACTCGCCGCCTACAGACCTCACGCTGAACTCGCAACCTGCAAACCTCACGCTGGACTCGTCACCTGCAGACCCCACACCAGACTTCGTTGCCTGCAGACCTCACGCCGGACTCGCTGCCTGCAGACCTCACGCCGGACTCGTCGCCTGTAGACCCCACACCAGACTCGCCGCCTGCAGACCTCACTCCGGACTCGCCGCTTGCAGACCTCACGCCAGACTCGCTGCCTGTAGATCTCACGCCGGACTCGTCGCCTGCAGACCCGTCGCCGGACTCCTCAGCTGCAGACTCGACGTCGGACTCCTTGACGGCTGCAGACTCGACACGGACGACTCAACGGCTGCAGACTCAACGGTTGCAGACTCGACGCCGGACGACTCGACAGCTACAGACCCGACGCCAGACGCCTCGACAACTGCATACCCATTGGCTGACGACTCGACGGTTGCAGACCCATCGGCTGACGACTCGACGGCTGCAGAACCATTGGCCGAAGACTCGACGGCTACAGACCCATCGGCTGACGACTCGGCGGCTAGAGACCCATCGCCTGCCGACTTGACGGCTGCAGACCCATCGCCTGCCGACTCGACGGCTGCAGACCCATCGCCTACAGACTCGATGGCTGCAGACCCATCGCCTGCAGACTCATTGGCTGACTCATTGGCTGACTCATTGGCTGACTCCTCGCCTGCAAACTCCTCGCCTGCAGACTCCTCGCCTGCAGACTCCTCGCCTGCAGACTCCTCGCCTGCAGACTCCTCGCCTGCAGACTCCTCTCCTGCAGACTCCTCGGCTGACTCCTCGCCTGCAGACTCGACGGTAGACTCCTCGCCTGCAACTGCAGACTCATCGGCTGACTCCTCGCCTGCAGACTCAACTGTAGACTCCTCGCCTGCAGACTCGAAGGTAGAATCCTCGCCTGCAGACTCGACGGTAGAATCCTCGCCTGCAGACTCGACGGTAGAATCCTCGCCTGCAGACTCGACTGTAGACTCCTCGCCTGCAGACTCATCGGCTGACTCCTTGCCTGCAGACTCGACGGTAGACTCCTCGCCTGCAGACTCGACGGTAGACTCCTCGCCTGCAGACTCGACGGTAGACTCCTCGCCTGCAGACTCGACGGTAGACTCCTCGCCTGTAGTCTCTTCGCTTGCAGTCTCTTTGCCTGCAGTCTACTCGCCTGCAGAACCCATCTCTGGCCCAGCAGCTGCCAGCACCACCATCTCTGGCCCCGTTCTATCAGTCTTTGAACTCTGGTCCCGCTCTGGACGGTCCCCGGGCCGTCCGCCCGAACTCTGTTCCCGCTCTGGATGGTCTCCAGGCCGCCCGCCCGAACTTTGTTCCCGCTCTGACAGTCCCCAGGCCGTCCACCTGACCTCTTGGGCATAGCTGTTGTTTCCCCTTTTTCAGTTTTTCAAGGTTCCTACCGGTTGGCCTCTCCCTTTCTTTCAACCCTGGGGATTTTTATTCTTGTGCCCTCCATCCTGTTCTCCTCCCCCCCTCCCTTCCTGGTTATGTGAGGACCCACTTTGGGGGTGTCAGGTGCCACCCTTGGGGGTGGGGTGGGAGTAAGAAAGGCTCTGTCCCCGTCTGTTTATTTATATTTATTTGTGTTCCCCTCCTGTCATACTTTTGTTATTTGGCTCTGTGTGATTTCAGTTGTTGTGTTTCTGATTTCTGTCACTTGTCACTCATTCCTCAGTTTGCCTTTCCAGTTCCGTCTGCCTCTCTTGTCAAGCCCTCAGCCTTAATCATCCACATCTGTTTTCATCAGCCACCTGCCCAGGTATTCTCATTATTCACTCTCCCTCTGTATCATAAAAAAAGCCTTTCTCTCCTTCACTCTTCGTCCGGTCATTGATATGTTCCGTTCAGACATCACGGTCCGCCTCTGTTCCTCTGCCCGTTTACTCTGATGTCCTGTCCAGTCTTGTTCCTTATCGTGTTTGCCAGAGTAAGTTTTGCTGCGTCGACAGCATTTTGTTTTTTGTTTAAATAAACGTATTTTATTTAAACTCCTGCCTCGTTTGCCTGCCTGCACATGGGTCCAAAACCAAAGGATCGTGACAGATTGTCCCTTATGAACACTAAAGGGCCATAAAGTTACTAGTACTGTGAGCTTACAGGAGCATTTCAAACTATTCTGACTAAATAACATCATCCACTCCTCCCTAACCTCTGGCAGTGTTCCCACAGCCTTCAAATCTGCTGCCATCACCCCCATCATCAAGAAACCAGGTCTTGACTTTACCAACTTTAGTAATCTTCGTCTGATCTCCAATCTGCCCTTTATCTCCAAGATTCTTGAAAAAGCTGTAGCTAGTCAACTTCACTCTCACCTGTCCAACAATAACATTTATGAAGAGTTTCAATCCGGTTTTCGCCCCCACCATAGCACCGAAACAGCTCTAATAAAAATTACTAACGACCTTCTTTGTGTTGCTGACTCTGGTCTTCTGTCCATCCTCATTCTTCTTGATTAAAGTTCTGCTTTTGACACACAGCTCTACTTGTCTACAAAACCAAACTCCACCCACCCACCCTCCATCCTCACCGACTGTCTCAATTAGCTAAATCACTGGTTTTCTAACAATTTCCTTCAACTAAACAGTGACAAAACCGAAATCATTCTTGTTGGTACCAAAAACTATTTCAAAATGTGAATATCTTCTCGTCCCCCTTAACAACTCTCTGCTATCCCCATCCCCTCAGGTCAAGAGTCTCGGTGTCATCCTTGACACCACTCTCTCCTTCACTTCACACATAAACAATGTTACTCGGTCTGCCTATTTCCACCTCCGAAAAATTAACAGTCTCTGTCCTTCTCTCACACCCCGCTCCACAGCCATCCTTGTGCACAGTCTTGTGACTTCCCGTATCGGCTACAACAAATCCCTTCTCTATGGCCTCCCTAACAAATCTCTCCACAAGCTACAGATGGTACAGAACTCAGCTGCCCGTGTCATCACTCAAACCTCCTCCTATAACCACATCACTCCTGTTCTGCAGCAGCTCCACTGGTTCCCGGTTAAATCACCCATTGTCTTCAAAATTCTACTTATCACGTTCAAATCTATCCACAACCTTGCCCCTCCTTATCTATCTGACCTCCTACAAATCTCCATCCTATCTCGCTCTCTCAGATCCTCCTCTTCGCTACATCTCCATGTACCCTCTGCCCGCCTCTCCACCATGGGGAGCAGGGCATTCACCTGCTCTGCCCCAAAACTCTGGAACTCTCTACTGCCAGACCTACGAAACACCACCTCCCTTTCTCTGTTGAAGACTGCTCTGAAAACACATCTCTTTAGACTCGCTTATCCTTAACCTTACTAAATGTACTTTATATTCTTCATGTATTTTATAATCTTTATGTATTTTATATTTCAATTTATTCCTGCCGATGTTTGCACTGTGCTTGTTGTTTGTTTTTACACAATCTCTGTGATATGTTTCTTGCTGTGAAGTGTCCTTGGGTGTCCTGAAAGGCACTTTTAAATAAAATTATTATTATTATTATTATATATAAAATACTTTACAAGGATTTTTAGGCTTTGTCAGGAACATCTGTGGTTATTGACAGCACCAAAATAAAACATTAAAATGTGGGGCTGATTTTAGACCATCAAAGGGTTAAAGGAATGAAACATTTATAACAGAATAAATTATGAAGTATCAGGGAATGATTTTAGTTGGACAAACATAGAAAACCTCCAACAGCTGCAGTGAACTGACCTCAGAACCTCCAGTCTACAGTTTGGACTCTCCAGGAAACCACAGAGCTCCTTCACTCCAGAGTCAGACAGGTCGTTGTAACTCAGGTCCAGTTGTGTCAGATGGGAGGGGTTGTACTTCAGAGCTGAGACCAGAGAAGAACAGCTGATCTCTGACAAACTGCATTCCTCCAATCTGAATAAAGAATAAAAGATGTGAGCTGAAGCAACAGGATGCAGGTTCAAACTGAAATATGAACTAAATGATTGAAGTGGACAGAATTAGTTTTACTGGATGCCAGACACAAAAACTGAATCCATTCAAGGCCTAGCATTCCTTGAAGGAATGCATATCACCCGCCACCTTTCATCCCACAGTTTGACACTAAGATCATCTTGTGATGAGAAACTTGTAGCGTTTTGGTCAAACCTTGTAAATAACGTTATGAACCGTCTCATGTGATATTCTGAGATCTCAGCTGGTCTGTTAGAGCTCAGAGTCTGGCTGGTGGACCACTCTCAGCTACTACCACTCCACAAGATAGATCAAGACAACAAGGAGGGGTTGTTTGTTTTTTATTTTGAAACACAAACATTAATTTCAATACCAAGTTGTGTTTATGGTCAACAAGAGAAGCAACAGTCCACAATACATGTGTTAGTAAAATATCAGAGTAATGAAAAGTCAAAGCATGAATTTCTTCAGACAACCATCCTGAATTTATGTAACTTTAACTTCATGACAGTTTGTGTTCTTTAGGGGAAACAACAACCTTACAGAAATGATTCAAAATACTCATGTTTTATTATTTGATTCATGAAGCAGTCAAAATTTTTGAACTTTCTCAGCTTCAAATGAAAATATTTCATTTAAATGATAAAATTGTTTTAAATGACTTTAGGTTAAAAAACTCCACATTTCAGTTTTTTTTTAATTTGTTGTTAATGTAGGGATACAGCACTCTCATGTCCGTATGGAATATGGGCCTCTCCGCATCTCTCTGAAACTCTCAGTGTTACACTTTCTTGGACATCTCAAGGACACAAGTGGACACTACTTTTTGTTAGAATTATGTTGAATTAATGGACACCAATTAATCAGATTGAACTTTCTTTTTAATGTGTGTTAATTCAGAATTGATCAACAGTATATTTTTGTCATTTAATGATGATTTTACTAAGCTGGTATATTTTAAATATGCCAAAGTTAAGAGAACATCTCAGAATGATCTTGCTTTAAACTGTCTGCTCTCTGCAGAATAAGTGTCTAAAGTTGAATGAACAATCCGTTCTATTTGTTTGAACTGTTTTTGGAACGAAAGAAAAGTTCTAGACATAACTTAATCTTCGGTCTCCCGTCCGTTCTAAAAACAATTCATCTGTGCTCAAACAGAGAGTGCTCTGTTTTCACACCTGCAGGTTTTGTTTTGTCTCCGTGCTGGGACTCAGTTCTCGGGGAGAAGCTGAGCTGATGAGTTCTCGGGGAGAAGGGAAGATGCACGGACGTTTTTCTCCAAGCTGATGTACGTCCCGGCCATGCACCAAAGGCCCACGTCTTCAGCAAAGGTTCAAACAGCACGTCAGCTGTGAACCCCTTCGAGTGTCACAGCTCCAAGCGGTGACACTCTTTCTGGAAGTTATCTTGAAACAAAACCAGAGCTGGGCATTACTCTGGGAGGCCGACGCAGACGGTCTCGAGACCGTGGCAAGATGAACGTGGGTCGCCTGTAAAACGCAGCAGCATGCGCGTCTGGCTTGACTAATTTACCGGAGTCGAGACAGGATCATCTTCACGAAGGTAAAAGTCGTTTCATCACGGTACGGACGTCCAGCCGAAACCGAGCAGAGGGTGCTATCTCTGGTTAAACATCTCAAGATAAGATTCAACCATTTTCCTTTCAATCTTTTATCTTTCCTCCTTAAAGACCGTGTAAAGTGAAATTAAATGTGTGTTTTTAGTTTGTCACATGGCATAAATATGTGTTATTAATCACCCATATAAATCTGACTGATTAAAAACATTGTTTTCCTTATAAAATTAAGTGTAAAAAATCATGAAAATACATTATTTTCCCTTGGTCTGAAACTGTGGGGGCGTGTGTTTTATGAAATATTATTTTACAAATAATATTATGAATTTTTATTCATA
The DNA here is from genome assembly GCA_038048925.1 of Garcialebias charrua. NCBI lineage: Eukaryota > Metazoa > Chordata > Actinopteri > Cyprinodontiformes > Rivulidae > Garcialebias > Garcialebias charrua. The sequence continues at coordinate 19,809 of JBBPBX010049556.1, forward strand.
AATGTTTTATGAAAGATTATTTATGCAGGATCGAGAGAGAGATCGGCAATTATCCTCAAAAGAATATCACAGCTCAAGAGACTTTACACTGGAAACTATTTTATGTTTAAAAACAAATGTTCTTTATTTTAACCATTAAATAGAAAACAAACCAGAAAACAAACAAGTAACATACATACATACAAGTATTAATGCATAAACAGATACTCTTACCGTTTGACATCAAAGTGAGAGAGCCGTTCGTCAATCACAGGCAGAGCGAGCATTAAAACAATCCGGGCGATTGCACATCCCCGTCCGACTCTAACTAACTCTGGGAGCTCAGCTCGTTTCTTTTTATTCCTTTGGATAAGAATCACTTGCGAAACAGAGTTGGCCGGGTTCTTTTCACAAGTAATACTTTATCCAAAGCAACAAAGTTCCAGAGATGCCTATGTGATGAACTCAGGAGATGAAACTGATCGTTCCTGTGATGGAATCAGTCCAGTTTCAACTTCTCATAACAAAATTCCAAAGATACCTATAGTGATGAATAACAAAATTCCAAAGATGCCTATAGTGATGAAATTAGGAGATGAAAACTGACTGTTTCTGTAGTGATGAAATCAGCCCAGTTTCAACTTCTTATTTCACAACTCCCCGGTAGTGACAGACTGGAAAATTACACACAAAGTCTGAATGTTTCAGACTTTCTTAGACTGATCCGAGAACAAACTTATTTATTCATTATTCATTCCACCTTCTGGTCTCTGATCAGTTCAACAACCCAAAAAACAAACAAACAAACAAAAAACAACAATCTTAAATCAAACGAGCGTCAGAAATGTTCCACAATCTTCTTCACCCATGGTTATGAGTGGTTACCATTCTCTGGAATGTCATGTCCGTTGAAACACTTCCTGCATGCGTAGAAAGTACAATGACTGCTCACACTTGCCATTACGCATGACTGATTAGTAGGACGTCCAAAGTTATCTTGTTTCATGACACAGTTCTTCTGTTTTCATAGTAGTCGGCAAGGCCCCCTTTTTCTCCTCCAGGACACATTCCGGTGTTGCGGAGGAGAGGTCGCCTAGCAGCACCCTGGTACAGATGACAAAGAACGTGATAACCCATGAGATACCACCTTCATGGCACTCTCTAGGTTTGGCCATGCCGTCCTCTGCAGCACCATGGCACCGACGACAAACAACGTGATAACCCATGAGATTCCACCCTCATAGCACTTTCCAGGTTTGGCCATGCCGTCCTCTGCAACACCATGGCACCGACGACAAACAACGTGATAACCCATGAGATTCCACCCTCATGGCACTTTCCAGGTTTGGCCATGCCGTCCTCTGCGCGCTTCTGATCCTCCCACCAGCAGATGCCAAGAAAACACCAGGCTGTGAAGGAACACAATGCTTGTTGACAGATAGAATGACAAGGATTAGTTTTTTCATAGATAAAAGGTTTCATTTTTACTTTCCCCACCAAAACTGATCTGACCTGTAGGGGTCTCTCTACCCCAAACTCAAAATTTCCCTGTTTTAAATGGAGCGTCATACCTGCTATGCAGGTCTGACAGATCAGGGTACAGCTGTGACGTTCTGTTTTTCACCTTTCTTTTTTCCTTTTTCTGTTTCACAATGTGCATTCTTACTGCTTCATTGTTCTCTGAAGACTGAAGGGCGAGGCAGACCTCCGCGCTGTTGCCAGCGCCCCTCGACGCGCGCGTGCTGCGTGCAGCCGGTTCACAGCAGAGCTCCACTTATGTTCTCGCGTGAATTCTCGCGTTTTCGCTCCAAATTCTTGACGTCATTTCCTTAGTGTCGTCATTTCCGCTAGTTTTCCGCTAGTTTTTCAGTCACAAAATGGCGTCAATAGATGATGAGGAAGAAGAGTTGCTTTGCCTGTTATTACTTTTAAGAAACCGTAGGAGAAGAAGAAGGTGGTACGTAAGGCCATTAAACGAGAACAGGGATGAAGGAGAATTTAATACTCTGGTTAGGGACACGAAAATGATGGACAGCGAGAAGCATTTCGAATATTTTCGAATGGATTCGAGCAAGTTTGATGAGCTAGTTGGGCGGTGATTTCAAGTTTGATGAGCTAGTGGCAGTCACGCTGCGCATCTTGGCGACTGGTTGCTCTGAACAGAGTGTCGCTGCCAGCTACCGCCTGGGCACAAGAACTGTGTCAGGAATAATGTCGGAGGTGAGTCATGGAATAAACAAATGATGCTGTGATCTGTATACATTAAATGTTTATTAGTGAAGTCAGCAGCGGATGAACTAGTTGTGTATTTAAATGTAAATGTATATAAATAATATGCAGTATATATATTTGTATAAATATAAACAAATTATATATGTACATGTATACGTGTGTGTGTGAATATATATATATATATATATATGTAACAGTTGTGGACCCGTCCTGTCATAATCACACTCTCAGAGGCCAGTGGGTTGGATGAAGTGGAACTTTACTGCAAAATGAGTGGTTCACAGCACAAAGAAACTGTAGTTAGCTCCTCTACTGGTGTGGCCATCACAGCAGAGAGCTGACCAACTGTGTGTAAAACTTTTCTTACAACAATTTCAGACAATACTGTACTCTTTTTAACATATGATCGTATAGTGGTTTTAAAATTAACATGGATTTAATGTAATCTGGTTTTAACCCTATTTTAGCTTAACATCCTGGTTTTAACCCTATTTTATCTTAACATCCTTTTTCTCTTTTTTTATTAGTTTTTATAAATGAAATAAGAAAATAGAAAAATAAATACAGACAGCGGTCAAAATGAAATATTAAATTATTCTACAGCGCCCTCTGATGGTTCACAAAAAAATAACAGTTCACGTTGTGTCATAAATGAAATAAGAAATTAGAAAATTAAAGACAGGCAGCCGTCAAAATGAAATATTAAATTGTCTTACAGCACCCTCTGGTGGTTCACAAAAAAATAGCAGTTAACGTTGTGTCGTCATGGCAACAACCAGCCGTTACTGTACAAGATATAACCGTTAACATAACGGACTTAACTCTGAACATTTTATATAACAAATTACCTGCAAAATGAGTGGTTCACAGCACAAAGAAACTGTAGTTAGCTCCTCTACTGGTGTGGCCATCTAGAGAAAGTAGCATTATGAATTTATTCTCTTATGAGCAACTCATACAAAACCAAACTTGTATCAACAGTTTTCTATCAACGGTTATGTAGCAACACAATGTTGATGCATAACTTTGTATATTACAATAAACTGTATACTGTATTATGATAAATTTCACATTAGCTTTGTAGCATACTTAATGATACTTTTGTAAAATAACCGAACTGTATGACTTACCACAGCAGAGAGCTGACCAACTGTGGGGAACTTCCGGTTTTACGTCATATTTATAGCCAACCAGTAGAGGGCGCTTATAAACCACACACTGCAGGACAACTATAATACATATTTTAGCAAGAATTTCACTACAAAATAATCAAAGTGTTTATACCTGTTACATACACCCCCCTGAAATTCTGCTAAATATGAAGAGTAATTCCTCAGACCAAACAAAACAAAGCAAAAAAAATGGGTGTATAAAGGTAAAAGCAAACAAAAACTGTAATACCAGGAACAAAACTGGATATATCTGTCAGTTCAAAAACTCTCCCATAAAGGAGTATATAAAGAAAGGAGGTGATCAAACTCCTAACTAAACACAGACTCAAAGGTGCCTGTTACACCCTTGAATTGTAAACACTGTTCCTGTAACCTCAAAAATACTACTCAAGCATTCTCTTGAATAGCATACACATAACCCTGTTACTTAAACTGAAAGTGCACTTGAAAAGAACTGAATCAGGGAACTAACTGACACAGCGGATAAAGAAGCCTCATTGACTGCATGATCATTCATCTCACAAACAAGACGTTTGGGGGGCTTGATTGACCCACGGTCCCTAAGAACATGACGTTTAGGTCGTGTGGAAGCAACCTGAAGTCTGGAACCTGGAATGGAAGTGTCTGAACAGTCACCTTCCAGAGCAGTTGTTACAGGGGCATCAATGTCTAGAGGATTGTCAATAGGATGGGATAAGTCTGTGAGGACATTGTCAGGAGAGGACATGTCTGGGTAATGTCGAGAGTCTTCCACTTCGTCAACTGTTGAGTGGGCAATATCATGGACAGGGATTAGATGACTGGTTGGATTGGATGTGGCAATCGTGAGATGGTCAGACTGGGTGGCACTGGATCTCCGGTCAAATGAGTCGCCATCTTCTGAAAGGATTCCATCATCGCCAGTCTGCATTAGCCAGTTGACTGTGCGAACATCACTGTCTTCCATTATGTCAGGTACATTAGGGCGTAGACCACTACCATGTGTAGCGGCATCACTGACAGAGTGCACAGATTTACAGTCCTCATCATCCTCGCAGGGCAAGAAGCTAACAGAGAGTAGCAGGTTCCTGTGGACAACTCTCTCTCTACCTGTTAGAACATCCTTGACTCTGTAGACATTGATATCTGGCTTGACTGACACAACCTCATAAGGGGTAGACTCCCATTTGTCCGCAGTCTTTCGTTTACCCGGTACACCTCTGTTGGCGATTAGTACTCTGTCCCCAACAACGAGAGGTGAACCCTTGACCTTGCGGTTGTACAACCTGGCATGACGAGCCTGGGCTTTTGCACTGCTCTTCTGTGCAATCTGAGCAGCCTCATGTAGACCTCTCTTCATGTGAGAAACAAAGTCTGAGTAATTGACAACAGCATCATTGGTGAGGGCATGCTGAAACATGACGTCAACGGGTAGACGAGGGATCCTTCCAAACACAAGGTAGAATGGTGCAAACCCTGTTGTCTCATGCTCTGTGCAGTTATAGCAGAAAGTGAGTAGCTGCAACATTTGTGGCCACTTTGCTTTTGGCTGAGGGGGAAGAGACCTGATCATTTCTCCTAGAGTCCTGTTGAATCGCTCTGCGACACCATTTCCCATCGGGTGATAAGGAGTCGTATGGGATTTCTGTACTCCAGCCATATCTAGAAGTTCTTTGATTAGCTTGCTTTCAAAGTTGGCCCCTTGATCCGAATGAATACGGCGAGGAAACCCATAAATGAGAAAGAAGCCATTCCAGAGACGACGAGCAACTTCCTTGGCAGTCTGATTCTTGCAGGGGAAGGCATGTGCCATCTTGGAGAAATGATCGGTCACAACTAGCACATCCACAGACTTGTTGCCTTGTTCAGCAGTCCAAAAGTCTATGCAGACTAACTCCATAGGTTCGGAAGTGACTATGTTCTTGAGTGGTGCACGGCTTTGCGGCTCAGGTGTTTTTCCTACTATGCAACGCTGACAGGATCGAACATAGTTCATAACATCACGTTCCATGCCGCTCCAGAAGAACCTTTGCCTCACAAGAGACAAGGTACGATGCTGGCCTTGGTGACCCGCTGCGTCATGGAGACCATGGAGAACTTTCTGCTTCAATGAGTCAGGCACTATGAACTGGAGGA